>JACEGR010000798.1:163761-216454 GCA_014170235.1 Listronotus bonariensis
ATCTATCTATCTATCTATGTAACGGAATCTTTGAGCCTAATTTTTACCAACTTCCAGCGATTCAATTTCTTTGAAACTGCACAAGTATCAGGGGCCGATGACAATGCAATAATTTAAACAGTATCCCGTTATCCTGATTAACACCGCCAGGATAAATAAATTCCTTTACAGGATTCCTCTGTGTCTCTTGACAAATGGCGAAGGAATTTTAGTAATAAGCTAGACATTTATTTTTAAAAAACTAATTGATATGTCGAACTAAAAATGAAAAATAAATAATAGTTTAAAAAACTAAAAAACACCACGCTTTTATGCAACCGAACTGAAAATTAGAAAATAATTTTTCATTACAAAGAGTTTGTCACTTCAGAGTAAGCGTGGGGTGCTTAATATATTAAATGTTATAATTATTCTATTTGCAAATATCTATGAGGGAAAAGTTATGAAAGAATAGTAAAAATGCACCCCACGCTTTTTACTCTGAAGTGACAAACTCTGTAATGAAAAATTATTTTCTAATTTTTAGTTCGGTTGTAAAATTGTGCCAGAACTCGGCAGCTGAATTTGTTCTACAATAAAAAAAAAAACATACATTAAATAAAAACTTAAACTGTAGATTCAGTTAATTAGGTTCATAAGTTTGGGTAAAATCATTTTAATGATCAACTTGCTGACTTTGAACTTAGTTGGAAAAAGACTATAAAAAAGCTAAAAGTAATGTTTTTTTGTAATTATGGGGTGTAAACCACCAACCGCGAGACGAACTTATTACAACTCACTTTGTCTTCTAATTAATTTAACTTCTTTTATTTGTTTTCTTAATGGTTATCATTTAAAAGGGAAATAGAGTAAGAGACAAAAGGCTTCACAAATATTTAAAGTTTGTTCAATTTTGTTTTGTAGATGTTTCCAACAAGGATGTGGCAATACTCTCTTGAGAATTTCAACAAGTTTCATTAATTCTTTGCATCGTATCACTTATTGCCTGGCAAAATATTGTCAGACACGGTACGCATTAAATGGAATTACCTAAAGCTTCTCCTATATCCCGCTATTTAAAAATTAATGAAAGATAAATCAGCTCTAATATTATGTTAGATTATAGCTCTTTTGTCAAAACAGAAAATAGTTGACCGAGATATGGTTCGCTTAAAACACAGGAGACTGCCTACTTAAAACTCATTTTTTTTAAATCTTTTGGACAAACCACGAAGACTAAAGGCTGACCCTTAATACCAACGTGCCGTGGGTGTCTTGAGGCGAGGGAGTAGGGAGATTCGTTGACACGGGACTTCAAGTCCTTGAAGATTTTGGGAGGGAAGGAAAAAGACCTCCGCGGGCAGCAGGTTCACGAGTTAGTTCCGCGGGCACGGAGGTTCCACATTCCCAGGAAACTCTGAGGGATACAGAACGAACAACGTGGGAAGTTCCCGGGGGCCTGTCAGTTGGACCGTATAGGGATGCATACGCACGCGGCACCACGAGTTTCTCTGTTGGGAACACGTAAGTGGACATGTATTCAGGGCAATTCTTCATAGCAGAAGCCGTGAGTACCTATAAAGAAGCGATAGATCGCCCACTGGCCCGACGATGGGCAAGAAGAGGAAGCCTTTCTGTAGTGTGAAGGATCATTAATGAGACGAATAATAGCTCTTCGTCGGATTTGGGACACATATAAAGTGTACAAA
The DNA here is from genome assembly GCA_014170235.1 of Listronotus bonariensis. Taxonomy (NCBI): domain Eukaryota; kingdom Metazoa; phylum Arthropoda; class Insecta; order Coleoptera; family Curculionidae; genus Listronotus; species Listronotus bonariensis. The sequence continues at coordinate 165,450 of JACEGR010000798.1, forward strand.
TTGAGAGGGAAAAATACTTGCTGGCTTTGAAAGAGAAATCCAAGCTTTTTGAAGCTGCCGTGGCTTTATATAGACACAATGTGTGTTTATGCCAGTTAAGGTTACTTTCAAATGTGACGCCCACAAGATTGAAGGTGTCTTTGCTCTGTAAAACTTGGCCGCTCATAAGTAGAGATGAGTATTTGATGACTCTTTCGCGACAAGAACATGATTGTGTTTTGGATGCATTAAAATGGACGAGATTTTTGGCGCCCCAATCCAATATTAAATTAAGATCCTGCGAAAGAGATATCTGCATCGCTCTGCGTTTGTTTTCCAAATCAGGTTTAGTGATGGGTTTAGGAACCTGAAAACTGGAGTGAAGGGTACTATCGTCGGCGAAACTATGAATGGAATTAGTTGTGGACGAGAGAAGGTCGTTAATGTGAAGAAGAAACAATGTTGGTGCCAGAACTGAGCCCTGAGGCACTCCAGCATTTACTTGGTGAAAGCTTGAAGAATAGCCGTCCACAATAACTGATATACGTCGATCAGATAGATAACTAGAGAGCCAAGTACAGAGTTTAGTTGAAAGACCATCGGAGGGAAGTTTATTAAGAAGTGCGGCATGCCAGACCTGGTCAAAAGCTTTGGATATATCAAGAGCAACGATCTGGGACTCACCTAGAAACTCAAGAGACTTATTCCAGCAGTTGTGATACGAAGGAAAGAAGATCTGCTGGAGATCTTTTTTGTGGCGAAATCCATACTGCCTGTCGTGCAAAATTTTGTGTTTTTCCAAATACAAGCCGCGAATGCCGCTTTTATTACTGCGCATTGAATAGTCCCTAAACTAGTTTAGAATCGCACTGGGTTAATTTAATTCTTCTGAAAAGTTTGCCATTTTGGGGCTACAGCATATACAGTAAGGACATAGGTAGTTCTCCCCCTTTCTAATTTTTGAACCCTTAATTCCTTTTTTATAAAATTTATGTGCGGCTAATGGGAGAACATAAATTACTTTTTGACACTGAAAATGATAGTTGCAACAATCAAGATGGCCGAGGGCGCCATCTTAAGCAAAAAAATTAAACGAAAGGGGTCCTATGGTAGAATTATTTTAAAGCTCCTGACGAGTACTTTATAATCCTAAAATATAACGTTAATATCTTCACCTACTACAAACTGGCGGTACTTTGAACCTTACCTAAATACCTGATTTCAATGGCCAAATTTCCGAAACTAATAGAGTTAGATGTACTTAATGTTGTATTTTTTAAAGCTCTTAAAAAAAATCATTTAAAGAGCTTTAAAAAAATACCACATTAAGTACATCTAACTTTAGTAGTTCGAAAATATGTCCATCCAAATCAGGTATTTGAGATAATTTACAAAGTACCGCCATTTAGTAGTGGGTAAGATATTGACTTTTATATTCTGGGGTTGTAAAGTACTCGTCAGAAGCTTAAAATCGATGTACCATAAGACTCCCTTTTATTTAATTTTTTCCTAGATGCCACCCATCCGCCATCTTGATTGTTGCAATATCAGTTTATCAAAAGTAGTTTAAATGACACCCTTTACCCAAATTTTTCCCGATCTCGATATCTTGTCCCATTCAAAATAAAGTACGAGGGGACGACTTTTAATATCCTCACTGTATGCATTATCATTAAGCCCTGTCCTCACTTAGTAACATGTTCAAAAACTTGTTGCTTATGCATATTTTATAACTTGCTGACAGCTTTTAGACGTTCCCATTAAATATTCAAATTGAAAGCAACAAGCAACATTTTTGTTGTCCATTCCACGAACGACTAGACCGAGGGTGGCGAACATTTTCGTAACGTGCCATTTTTGTACAAAAATTTAAAATGTAAGTCAGTAACAATTTTAAAGAGCAAAAAGGAGATGTGCTTTAAAATGATGTCCTAGCGTGCCATGAATGAAATACTTTTCAGCGTATAAGTTGAAGATCAAAAAAGTCTTCCGCTTAAACTTGCGTCCCTTGCCTCTTCCGCCCGCTGTATAAGCAAAAAAATCATCAACACCCTCGCGTGCCTCGGGATTTTACGTCGCGTGCCATTTGTGGCACGTGCACTCGGTTTCGCCATTCGCTGGATCTAGACAAATACTGTGTAAAATTCTGATGCCAAACCATAATGTGGACTAGTCCCAACATGTTGCTACATTATGCCAACACTCTTTGATCTTTACTGCTCACCGACCGGTAACAAATAACTTGTTACTTTTTTTATAAAGTTTTGAAAACATGCCAAATAACATTTGGTTGACAAGAGTGTTTAGTAGCAAGTGAGGACGGGGCTTTATAGTATCAATATTTCCCAATGCGCCCAGCCAATGTCGCGACCGATGGATTAAAATGAGAAAATAATGGGTAAGTAGGTAAATGGTTTCTGCTAGATTTTTGTGTGGCTCAGCTTTATTGGATGCGAATTTTAGGAACAAACAATCTTCCCTAAAATATTTGACTCAGGGGCCTTGTAAATCCATTCTTCAGACATTCTTGTTTACAAACACCATACATAACAGAGGAAAGTTTACTAACAAAGGGCAATGCAAGTAGGTAGGTGTCTAACCAAATTATCGATTTGGATTCGATTTTTTTACTCTCCTGATGAAAATGGGGAACAGGTTGTACATTTAATTTACTTGGCATTGCCAACACTCTTTAATGGCAAGGCATTGGCAAAAGGTATCAAAAAGACGCGAAAAGTGGGCAATTGGCCGTTATTAGGCCACGTGTTGCAGATAAAGTGATGGCATCCGTCATTAATAAGTTATTGGCAAAAAAATGCGTTTAAGATGATGGCATCCATCATTAATAAGTTATTGGCAAAAAGATAACAAAAGACACGAAAGTGGGCAAATGCAGATACTCCCAAGCAGCAAGCTGACGTCTTATTGACGAAAATTGTCGCATATACTTTTTTTAAAAGCTAAAATGATGCGATATTTTATTTGAAAATTAAAATAGGAAAAAACTCCTTACTGCATGCAATTTCCTTGCAATGCAAAGTACCATCTCTCGGAACACTGTCCAACTTGGAGATGCAGATTTTTACACTAGCCGAAGATATTTCTTTCAAAGCTAAGTGAGATCACCTACCGCAGACCGCTCTCGAATTATTTTTGTCTAATGGGTACGGTTTAGACGATAAAAAGCGAAGATATTGCAGAAACGTAGTAGTTTATTGTCCATTACGCCATCTATCAGTATGTCAAAAAACTATTAAATATATATAATATTTTTTATTAACACGTCTTTAAAACTTTTAATAAAGTTTTAAACAAAATGTTTACAGCTCCTAACAGTCTACTTGAATATCTTGCCTTCTCGACTAGCCATCACCAATTAATCACACAACACACACTTATTGGGTAATGAATACATTTAATTATGTCTATTAAAAAACTCTTTTCTTTAAAAAAGAAACTAAAAGCTAGAAAACCACGTAGAAAACAAATGCACAAAAGCGGTCACCTTCAGTCGAAATTAACGTAGCTAATTTTACCATCATTTTTATTTTTATTCGCTCCAAAATACATAATAAACATTTTTGTTTGTAAGCGGGAAATTTGATTTTATCACCTTCCGGTCGAAATCGTCGAAATTAACCTAGCTAATTTTACCATCATTTTTATTTTTTTTTCTCTCAAAATACATAATAAACATTTTGTTTGACTTAATTTTTACTTGCATGATTTAGTATCAATAAAATATTAGGAAAAGGCCATTTCCTTTAAATTATGTAAAAAAACATAAAATAATGTTGTTTAGCCGCCATTATAAATAAAACAGATCAAAAAATTGCTCGAATGTTAGTTAAATACCAATGTTAATAATATGGTTTGAAAAGTATGAATATGCGTTGAAGGTTTGCCTTCAAAAATCCAATATTTATTTGCCTGCAACAAAAAGGCATGCTTTATTTAATCAGGATTGGTATGCCGCCATTTTTGTATGCTTGCCGGCAATTCGCCTGCATATGTAAAATTTATTGGCAATTGAGTGTTTATTTAGGGTTAACTTTTTAATGCGTATTAGATGTTGGCATAATGTTGCCACCAATTACCAATGCTTTACCATCAATGCCAATATGAAAAATGTATATTGCCGGCAAATCTTTTATGATACATTTGCGTCTATCAAAATTTTTTCCGGTGTTTAAATTTTCGATATATGTAATATAAAGTATTAGATAGAAAAAACCTTATCAGCCTGTATTATAAAAACGGCAAGTTTTCGGACACATTTTTCTACATTTTTAGATCTAGATTTGCTTTTAGGTAATTTTTTGGCAACATGCTGTATGACCCCAAAAGACCTCTTTCTTTTTGAGGTAATATACCTATAATACGATAAGAAACACAAAATACTAACATCACAAGCAAGTAATCACAACACATTATTAATGCCGTTGAAAATCAACACTTAGACAAAACAAACGATCGCAAATAAATTACAGTAATCTAAAGCTATACCGACAAAGTTTATTTTAAAACTACGTAAAGTGTGAACAGTTGCCTTTCCATTCTGTTGTTCCATGTTAGCGCCCATGTGTAACTAAAACACTAATATGACGATTTATAGTTTCGTTTGGCTAGTATATCCAAGCGATATATTATACACTGCTTTAAATAAATTTAAAATTAGGAATGCAACTAAAGAATTACTAACACGTTTATGTTTGTCAAAAATGTATCTGCCTATTTTTAAAATGTACAATATACTAGCTGTCCCAAATGTGTGGAGAATCTATCTCAAGGCATATAGAACACATTGAAATATATCTCTATAATATATTTTAAATGCCACACCCTATATATATATATATATATATATATATATATATATATATATATATATATATATATATATATATATATATATTAGGTACAAACTTTACAGAAAATAACAATGATGTATAAGTATCTTACTCGATTAGAATTTTTACTTTTTTAATTTTGTTTAATTTTTTCTTATTGGACTGGATTCTCTAAAAATAGGTAATTTGTCATGATTTATGTATTTAGGCTGAGGCTATAAAAACTGCCTCTTGAATTAAATAATAATACATGGAATTAAGTATATGAACGTCGGATATTTAGTGCTAAAAGCTTTTTCATATGATGTAGATCATTTTATTTCTGCGATAATTATTCAAATACCCTTAACGCGAAATCGTTAACCTGAATGTGGTGTTGCCATATTTCAGCAAGTAGTAAAGTCATTTCATTTGGCCTTCCAAATTTCATTGCGTAATATATTACAGTTTAAAAGTTTTCTTGCATGACATTTTTTTACAATTTAAAATTTCTTGGTGCAAGTGGTTTTGATCAAATAAGCTGTACCAACTTCCCAACCTAAATTGAATAACAACTTATTCAATGATTTTCTAAATTTAAAATAAATTAATACACAAATGATTTTTTTAAAATTTGTTATTTACAAAACATACTCTTCACCAACGCTCGGACGCTCGACGCTCTTTAGGTTAAGTTTTTTCTCAAGTGATATTTTTTTTGAGAATGGTAAATTAAAAATCAACTGAAGCTAATTACCAAAATTGCAGGCTTCTTTTTAATTTTTAAAACTTAAGAGTGAGCGTGCCCAGATCGAAAAATTGGTGCAAGAAAATTGTCATGCAAGAAAACTTTCAAACTGCAAATATAGCTTTAAAAATAAATAGAATGTTAAGAATGACGTACGACACAAAACTAGGAAATCTGTCAAAGTTGTCCACATCACAGTGTTTTAAAAGGTCCTTAGAAGTTGCGATAATTTTTACTAACCCAATATATTATCCTTTTTTGCTTCTCTAAAAAACTGACAGGGAGATATAAACTGAAATTTAAATTAAGCACGTGACAGAAGAGACAAAAAACCCCAGAAAATATTAGAAAGGAACCAAATATTCCAAAACAACGTGTTATTAGAGTAATATAATTTTATGGCTTTGGCTGATAAAACTTACAAAATTTTATATTACCTTGTATCTAAAATCTGTAACTAGAATACACAATGCATTCTTAGTAATAAAAAAGATGTAATTAAGTTGTTTAATTTTAGTGTTACAAATAAAGGAATGTTATAAGCGCATAGTAAAAATATTGACATAATATTATAAAGAAGGGGGAAATAGATAAAAATAAGTGAGATAAAATAAAACAAAGTCTTGATTTTTTTTATAAACAAAGAATAAAAGGGGTTATTTCCACAGTGTACAATCTCCAATATTACCACATTCTATAAAAAACTTAACAAAGAACCCATAAACTAAATGTAATGCATTCTTTTTAAGTTTTAATACTCTGTTGTGGATGTCGTCATGGGTCCTAACAACGATTTATTTAAATTTAGTATTGAATATTACAACTATTGCGACATTTATCTAATTTATTTTAAATAAATATGGCATATGAAAATTCTATACTTACTTTAGAACTAGGTCCCTAAAGTATAGAGTATAATATTTAAATTTTAAAAGCTATTATCTACCTACTGGGTTAGTAACAAGTATCTACTGCAACTCTTAAATATCTTTAAAACCGCGAAAGTTACATTTACCAAATTTGGTATTTAAAAGGTTTGGAGAATTAAAAATCTACAAGTAATATCGGCACCGTTGTCAGACTTCCTAGTTTTGTGCAACACGTAACTTTTTCGTTTTTCTTTTTAATGGAATACCTCATTTATTTTTATTGCAATAAATTACGCAGGTCAAATTTAATAAGTCCTCACATTTTTAAAACTCCATATTTACTAGTTGCTAAGATATAAAAACGCCACATTTTAGGTTAAAAGTTTAGATGAGCTCAAATATCCACAAAATTTCGGTATTTGAGTCTTTCTGGGCAAGTAGAATTAAACAGTTTTACAATTGTTGTTGCCAGCTTATTCTTGGTATTTTAAATAAAGTGTGCTATTTATTTTAATTTCAATAAAAGAAGCGACCTAACTTTGGCAAAATTTCAAAATTTTATAATACAATCTTTACCAGTTACCAAGATATGACAGCATCGCATTTTCAATGAAAACTGGCAATAATGCTAATATCACTGATCAATTAGGCAAGCCTAAAAACTCCCAACTACCAAATTTTGTAAACATAGCTTTAGCGGATTTAAAGATATTAAGGCGCTAACGTACTTTTTGCTGAAAGTGTAGTGTATCATATCTCAACAACTTAAAGAGATAGAATTTTGAAAATTTTGAACTTACTAAATTTGATCCGTCTAATAGCCAATTTTTTGCAATAAAAATAAAAAGGTCACCCCATTAAATAAATTAAAAATAAAAATACTTGGAGCACAAAACAGGGAAAATTGGCATCAGTGCCGATACCACTATTCAATTCGACATGTCCAAAACACCTTAGGTACCAAAGATATTTAGGAGTTGCTGGACTTTTACTAACCAGGTACATATTCTTTGTGGCTTGCATACTCAAAAATATGAACTCAAATCAAAAATAATACTAAGCATTTATATTTTGTTATATTAATACATAGTTAAAAAATCTTTTTAATAACAACTTTTCTCTAGCCAAACTAATTAACGTGCTCAGTGAAAGCATAAAAGTTACAAGCGAGCGCTCAAAGTTCAGGAAAACTAAAATATGCGTAATTAAAAACACGTTAATATAGATAAATTATTTTAATAATTATAGTTAATTTTTCATTCCCGTACGATAATAGGAAATTTATTTAACCATAACCTTAACTTATACCGGATATCTGAAAATATGAAACATTAACTAATAATTTTTTAAAATTCAGCGAATTTAAATTCAAAATTAGTAAACGGTGCAAAGCAAAAAATACAAAATTGTCATTTATTTTTTTAATACGTCATCATTAGAGACCGGATTATATGCATTTGCATATTTCAGCCGTTTTAGAGGTAATAGCATATTTTTACTTTGTAATACCACAGGTGTTAAATTTATTTTCGGAATTTTTCAAAGCCACGAATATTTTCAAAATTATCTCGAACCGCAGGCAAGGGAGAATTTTTAAAAAATATTCGTGGCCAAAAACAATTCCCGGAATAATTTAAGCACGTGTGGTATTCGGTAAGACAATTTCACACCAAATTGGTTTTAAATAATATTCTTTTAAATTATTTTATCAACTGTAGTTGCATACACTAGAGTAGCGAGGGGAGGAGGGCGGGGGGGCGGGCTCTTCCGGCCCCCAGTTGAAAGGGGCTCATACAAGGGGAGTTTTTATAGGAAAAAGGATTCTTTTTGTGTTTGTGGTTAGTTACTGGAATTTTAGAAGAAATAAAGTAAAGAAAGAGGGGGCCCTGACCAGAGAAAGGATATAATACAGGAAAGTATAAAAAGTAATAAAAAGTATATCATGTTACAGTAGGAGGGCCCCATTTTATAGGTAGGAACCTTTTTTTTTGCTCTCCAAAATTTTTTCCACAAAAAAATCATTTACTGAAATGATATGGGCCCCGACTTTACTATCCGCCCATAATCCCAACACCTCTAGCTACGCCATTGGTTTTATACAAACAGGGCCGGATTTAGAGTAGAGTCCCTGGGAGCAATGAGCCTGTGGGGGCCCCTCAAAGTAAAAGTAGATGGAATTTTGTCCCAAAAAAAGGTCCTCAGAGGTTGCCTTGTCATGTCATTTAGGGACTTAAAACTTTCTTTCATAATATGGTTTGTCTAAGATACTACAACTGTTAAAAATTAAATTTTTTTTTATTTATTTATATGAATGACAGGTATGACGTAAAAACAAATTCTATAATTATGTTAAAAAATGTCCACTATAATTCGCTCCAGGGCACCCCAGGAGAAAAAAAATCAGAAAAATACTTGGATTGTCATGGTGACGCAACTAAAATTACACATTTGATTGGTCAAAAAATGGTGGTGTGGAATTTTCAATAAAATATGGTAATGGTGCATATTATAGATACTTTTTAATATTTTTGGAACGCAGGGGGTGATTTGGGGAAGATTATCCACCCGAAACAAGAAAAAAGTTCATAATCATTAGGAAAAGCATGAGTAAGCGATCCTTTTTTCCTGAAGATTTTTTTGCTCCTTAACTTTTTGGTGTAATATTTTTATTTTTAGTTTGTGAAGAAACTTTCCCCGTGTTTAAATTCAGCGGGAATTAATTGAAGTGTAAAGATTTTGCCTAAAACGCATTTTTTAATGTTGCATATTCTGCCACCTTTTAGGCATGCAAATATCCAGTTTTCATGCATATTTGCATGAATATTTCAAGCTTTTAATCTTGAATATAATCCAGCCCTAGTCATCATTAATTAAAAAAATAATCATGTTTCGTCTCTATCAGTACCTACCTAATATTAAAATTAAAATTAATAAATAATAGATTAAAAAACTAAAAACACGCTTTTATATGCAACCGAACTAAAAATTAGAAAATAATTTTTCATTACAAAGAGTTTGTCACTTTAGAGTAAAAAGCGTGGGGTGCATTTTACTATTTTTTCATAACTTTTCCCCCATAGATATTTGCAAATAGAATAATTATAACATTTAATATATTAAGCACCCCACGCTTTTATTCTGAAGTGACAAACTCTTTGTAATGAAAAATTATTTTCTAATTTTTAGTTTGGTTGCATATAAAAGCGTGTTTTTTTAGTTTTTTTAAACTATTATTTATTTTTCATTTTTTAGTTCGATATATTAATTAGTTTTTTAAAAATAAATGCTCCAGTTTATTCACTAAAAAATTCCTTCGCCATTTTGTCAAGAGACACAGAGGATCTGTAAAGGAATTTATTTATCCTGGCGGCCCTAATCAGGATAACGGGATACTGTTTTTAAATTATTGCATTGTCATCGGTCCTTCATACGTGTGCAAAGTTTCAAAGAAATTTAATCGCTGGAAGTTGGTAAAAATTAGGCTCAAAGATTTCGTTACATAGATAGATAGATAGATAGATAGATAGATAGATAGTTACAACCCAAGCTAATAAAAGCGTGTTAAAAAGCACTAATAAAAATTCAAAAACAGAAAAAACACGTCCACCTACCTATAAATTAAGTAAACAAAATAATCATACAGTTAGGGCCTGAAGTATCTCCCTAATGCCTAGTCCTCATAGACGGTAAAATATTGCAGAACCTCGGAAGTCCGGAATCACGTGACTACAATATTGAAATTTCATTGGGCTTTTGGCAGTCATGTTGAAAGTGACAGATCCGTGACAGTTCCGGAAATAAGTTGAGTTTTTTAAACTTTTTAACAGAATCCGCCCATTTTGTTGTTAACTTTTGTGCTCATCAGGTATTTTTGTTATTATTATTTCGAGTAGTTTAATATATACCTAGCCTAATTTACATTTATATTCTAAATGTATGTATTTTGCCTCTATAAACAGACGACTTTTTGAAAATTGCGCCACTCCGCAGATCCGGATTTACACAATTTTTGTTCACATGAAGACTAGTTATTAACTTCTAAAATCTGAACTGTTCAGTATATTCTAATTCTAATATAATTTGGAATGATAGTCTGAGCAAGGTACTATTTTTTGACGTTTGACGAACTTTAAATATCAATGTGACAGACTTTTAGCAAAAAAACTAAATGGTGTTGTGGCACATCATTTATAAGCCTCTGACAAGTACTTTATAATCTTAGAATTTGAAGTTAATACCTTTACCTACTGCAAAATAGCGTTACTTTTATAATTACCTGAATACTTAATTTGGATGGTCACATTTACGATCCTAATAGGTTAGATATTATAAATGTAGTGTTTTCTTAAAGCTCTTTTTAATAGTAACATAATATACACACACATAAAAATACTATTTGTCCAACCATTTATACTTACCAATATAACCGTTAAAAAGATTTTTAAAAGCTTTTAAAAATACAACAATAATTTTACTTAATTTTATTAGTTTTGGAAATAGGGCCATCCGAAAAAGGTGTTCATGAACAGCAGGTAAATATAAAAGTACCATCATTTTCTAGTAGGTTAAGGTATATTAACTTTATATTCAGGGGTTAAAAAGTACTCGTTAGGAGCTCCAAAAAAGTGCTACAAGGTCCCTCTTTCTATTTTAAAAAATATTCCAAAAATGCCTTTATCTCTGAGATTGACATTAAGAGTTGTTATTGATACTTTATTAGGTCGTCACTGTATACTGACAAATGATCTTTGATTCTGGTGTAGTTAAGGCATAATGATAAAAATAAATTTAACAATATTTTATGTTTAATTAATTAAAGATCATATTAAAAAAATCAAACACCAAGAGGGCTCCTTAAATTTAATACAAAGGAAGTTAGAAGATATTACAAGAGATCCATAATGTTAAATCGTTTTTTTATAAATGCTTCTTCATAAAAAAACTATGCAAATCTTAAGCAACCCATTAAGGAAATCCGTTATATTATTATAAAATCGTGCTGAGAACAACACGAACTTAAATATTAAATTTATGATTAATATAAAAGTTTTTAATATTCTTAAAATCTATTATGCAAGAATATTTCAAAAGCTAAATATTGCTAAGCTATTTATAATAAAACAAAATAATTTGGTAAGGTTAAAATAGATAAGATACAAATTTGATAAATAGAGATTTTTGTAGGTGCATAACTAACGTATGTCCTAAAAGTTTTGGCACACAATATTTATCGTTTTTTTAATGCTGCGCTTGAGAGTATTTGGGGCACTTACGTCTCTTTCGATATTTAAGACTATTCCTCCTCAATTCTAACGATATCGTACTCTTGGTTCCGTCACACTATACGGAAACACGATTTTCACTTTCTTTTCAAAACTAAACAAAAAGGGCCTCTCAAATAATACATTTCACGAACAAAAATTGCGGGTTTTTCTTTTTTGTATTAAAAATAAGTTTAAAAGTCGCAAAATTCATACAGTGTTGCCATACAGGTATATTAGTCCTAAAAACAAATAAAAGATATGTTAAGATAGACCTAACAAAACCTACTAGAACTTGCTAAAACTAAGCATAACTTAGCAGAAGTAACAAAAACTAGCGTTGACTAACAAAAACTAACCTGTTCACCTAACCCCAACACAAATTTAAAACGACACAAAGTTGATGTATCTTATAAAAATAAACAACTTGGCAACACCGGCTTTCCAAATACTCCTAACCCTAAATCACGACGGTAAACTAAATCATGCATTTTCGTGTGATTTTCGTATTTAAACAATTTTTTATGTCTTTATTAAAAGTTTTTTGCAAATTTCCGCCTTTTATTTTATTTGTTAGACCGTGTTTTACCATAAAGATAAATAAAACATGCAAAAATTTTAAGTTATAGTGTTTCCGTATAATGTGACGTAACTCGTACTCTTAGAAGATCTGTACATATAAAAACATTTTATATGGATCTGTATTGCCTAGCCAGTCCATATATGAGCCAGTCTCCTCGTTGACATTCCAATCTGGTTTTTGCTCTTCTCACCAATCTATCTGACCTCTGTGCGGTAAATGCACGTGGTCTTCCACTTTTGGGAGATTCAGACATGGTATTCCCTGCTCGCACTCCGCTATTGTTCTATAAATGGTTCTGCGTGAAATGTTTTCATTCTGGAATATTCGACAGATTTCAGCTTTGGGTATCCGCCCAACTAACTTGTAGATACTTTTTCTTATTTCTAATTTATACGACATCTTAAAGCGAAAACTTCAAAATAAATAAATCTTAACTGACAGTAAATAAAGTAAATAAACTCTTTGTTTTCAAAGGCAACTTGATATTATTTTTGTTTTTGTTAAAAATTAAAGACAATGAGTTTTGTGCCAAAACTTTTAGGACATACGTTATTCGGCGTGAACGCGTTACTGGCGCGAAAAAACTTTTCTTCAATAAAAAATGTTTTTCTAAGAGCTTACAACCATATTTACTAAATAAACGGAGTCTCATGGACATCTGGCATATTCTTGGGGAGGGGGGTGAATTTATGTTTCCCACTTTTAAAACAAATTAAATATATTCGGCAGAATATTCCAATTTTACCTATATTTTTAGACGTAGTTTCTGCCCTTTTTTAATTTGTTTAAAAAACAGTCTGCATAGAAACAATTTTCATATGCCTTAATAAAGTCTGCCTCATAGGATAGATTTACTGGGTGCAAAATCACTTGGTAAACGGCTTTTTTAAATTTTTCTTTATTATTGTTTTCCTGGAAAATTATCCTTCTTTTTCACCAGACAGTAAAGGAAAAATCAAAACTCTTTTACTTTTAATTAAGAATAATTATATTTATTAAACACTTTCTTTAAGAGGCTTTACCAATAATGATGGATAATGTGTTTTAAATCCAAGGTTTTTTCATAAGATCCTTTTTATTATTAAAAGAAAAAAATACAGTAATGTTTCATGTATGCTCCAGGAATATGCAATTTAGTAAATTTTATTTCTTTCTCGAAAACTAAGCAACCTACGTAAAAATATTGGGAAACCAAAAAGCTGTACTTTTAAAAGCTTAATAAAAAAAATATCGAAATTCAAAGTGATGGCGTAAATTATTTTTGTCAAAAATACTTGTTTATGTGACACTCAAGCTGCAACTGGACTTAATAAATTTAATTAAGTTAATGCTAAATAAGTCCCTTACTGTTGTTAATAAAACTGTCAAATTTTATTAAAATCAAATGAAGGACATTTAGAGATATTAATAAAAAAACAAAATTTTTAAAAAAGTTTTTAGGATCCAGTACCTTGGAAACAATGCATTTCCGGACCTATGTTTATAAACACCCTGTATGACTAAAAACTAAATTGCAATAATTGTTCTTAATTTAGTCCCTTATTCTTAGTAAGGATTGTGCTTAATGTTATTTTCGCGAGGTTTAAACTGGGAGTCCACTGATGTTATAATTCATTTAATTTTCATTTAAATAATTAAAAATTAATTTTTAAAGACAATAATACCAGTAAAAATTAATACTTAAATCATAAGATTGAGTCTTTTTCAATGATCATTAACAGTAATGTTTAATTATTGACCGGTAAATTATTGTAATTCTTATTTGTAATTAAATAAGCTTGCAAAGCGTATAATTCCATTGTTATTCAATTAGAAAAAATAAAATCTATCTTGATAGAAAGAATCATGCGATTATCTTCATTAAATGTTCTAAACATTTCGATTTTTGAATTTTAAAGAGTAACAGTGACCTACTGACCTAATAGGTTAATTTATAGGCTTAAACATATTTTATTAATATTCATTTCGATGCAACACAAGAAACACGGCCCTTGTGAGAGGTAGATAAAATATCGATTTCATGAAATAATATGAGTACAATCCTCATTTTTTACAAAAATGATATAGATGTTGCATCTGTTATGACTTTTAGCGCTGAATTTAAATAAATTAATATTTTACACCAAAACAGGTATTTGGTTATTATTTTAAATAATCTTCAGTTATAATTAAGTTTTAAAACATAAAATCTTCCAACATGACGATTAAGGCAATACGTACAGTTTCCAATGCAAATTTAATTCTGTAAACACTCATTAAAGCATAGGAGAAAAAATATATAATGAAAAAATATACAGGCTGTCCACCATTGGGGTTTATAAGAGGACAAATGGATAAAAATAAATATTTTAAATTATCCTCTCTATCCAGTAATAAAGCCAATACAGCAAAAATTTATCTCCTATAGCCGCCCAAACCCTGTCGCAATTCGAATTTTTATAAATATGACATCAAAAATACCCGAACTCGAAAGTGACACTGAACGACCACGGCACGGATATGTATAAATTGATCTTAAAACGCCATCATTTTCCACAATGGCGATGCTGACAATTACAGTGGATCTGCGGTAATCCGACAAAAGTTTTGCAGGACGATTTCGAACTACCGAATTTGTCGGATTATAGAGTACTACCTATGGCCCTTTATAATCCGGATTTTTTTATTGGAATACCTTGTAATCCGAAAAAAAATATATTTTTACTACAAATCATACTGTTCAATTTTGTATTAGTAAAGATTTGCCGAAAATTGTATCATTAACAATAATAGGCGTGTCGGATTACAAGAGGTGTCGGATTAGACAGGGTTCCGATTACCGCGTATATTATTACTTAATTTACAAAACACATGCTTTCTACATACTACTAACACGTCTCGAAAGACAGATTTGTATCTAAACATATTAGTACCTAATAAGTATGTAATTTATCAAAAACATTAATTAGTTTTGTAAGTCCGTCAATTAATAATTAGGAAACAATGAAGTACTATATCCGTGCGTCGGAGGTGCCTTTGATATTTGTGCGTTTCGTAACAATTTGCATGCCGTTCTGGGTTTAAATTCATTTTTACAATCGGCTCTTTATGGTTTGTTGATTTTGCGTGACATTAATTTTAAGTATGCAACATTTTTTTACATCAAGTGAAAAATTTACAGTTTTAAATGATTTGCAATAATGTAAATATGCTGTAATAAAGTAGTTTTAAGCTCTACAGGGTATCCTATGACAAAATGCTGGAATCGATTTCTTAAAAAGTAGGCTTGGAAATTTTGTTTAACATTTGGGAACATTGAAAGATTAGTGGGGGATATACGACCAATATATTTTGACAGTGCAGGTACTTTTGTTATACCGGTAGTAAATAGCAAGTTTGCTATTTTAAATAAAGCCCCTATATTATTTTAATTTTTTTTTATAGTATGCATAAAACTGTAAACATATTTTATGTATAGTGTCCTATACCTAAGTCTAACTGTTTATAACTTATTTTAAATTTTATGTCAAAAATGACGTTTACACGCTAACAAAAAACACAGATCATTTCTAAACAAAAGACTTTTATAATGGTGAAATTTTTGAAGAGAAAAAAATTCTCACTTTCAACTATGCCATGTTCTCTTTCCTACTTCTCGTTTAATAAGGGGGGTTCGCGTTACCTTACACATTCAAAACATTACAAATAAACCACTCTTCCATACAAATTTCCCTTCTTACTCATGCTAAAGGGGAGGGGGTTTAAACCCCGAAACCCACGCTTATATATGCCTATGAGTACTATGACAGAAAACTATCTTATTTTGTATGTGATTCTATTGAAGTTCTAGACAAAAAATTATGGAAAACTTTTTTATATTGACTACCTAGTTCTGCTTTCTGCTAAAACACTATTGTGTTATTGCATAAACAAAGAAGTCTCAAATTACAGAAAAATAAATTAAATAAGTGAATAAATTAGAATAATGAAAAAAGTAGGTAGTGAGATAATTTAGAACATTTCTAAAGCATTCCCCTAATTTTTAAGTAAATTCTTTTTTAGTTTATTTTTAAAAACAATGTTAGTTTAATGTGTTTCAATTATTATTGGTTATTATAATATCTAAATTAAATAGTGGCAACAATCAAAAATATGATCTTATACTATAAGATATTGTTTTATTTATCTAGTTCCTCTTTAGACGAAAATATTTTACAAACTCTAAAACTCTTACTTTAAGAGAGTTTCTTCGAAAACATTTTTATGTAATCTTATAATACGAAACTTTCTGTCAGCAGAAAAACATTTTCTGCATCTTGCAACAAAATCTATAAGCTTTGGGGGAACTGATGCAAGGAAACTAAGCGTAAACAAAATTTTATGAGGGCATAAACGATTTTTATTGGTTAGGCCCTCTTAATTTCTTGTTAGACATATACATTTTCAAAAGAAAAACTAGTGTTAATTTAAAACATTTACCCATATATTAAATAATAATAATAAAATGGTAAGGTAAAAGAAAAGTATTGAACAGAAAATAAAATTAAGTGTTACTGTGGAACAAACAACACGACTACAATTCAAAATTTGTAGTAAAAAATTAAAAAGGTCTTTAAAACTTTTTTAACCACATTTAAATTATAGTTTATCTGCAAAACTCTAAAGCAAGCAGTTTAAAAGAAGAGAGTCTTCGCTTTTAAAAGAACTGTTTTCCTTTTATTCCCATTTTTTAGGGTAGCTATTTTAAACCATTAAAACCAATACCGCAAATAAGAAATAATTATATAGTTTTTATTATAAAGAAACAGAACTCAAATAAATGTATACATATTGTTATAATCTGACCTATATTTTAAGGCTTTAATATGCAGGAATTTAACGATCTTCCTTACAAATTGCCTACGAAATAATTCACAAACTTCTACCGGCATTTTCTAAATACCTTCCTAGAACACTTATGTATGTCATATAACATCAAAACATTCCTGCAAAACATAACCTCACATTTTCCTGGATTTTAGGTAATAAATAATAATAAATATTTACCTTGGCGTACTTGAAGCCGAAATCGACATGTTTTCACTAAAATTTGCCGGAAATCGATTTCGTATTTATTCTAAACCTAAACTCCAATGTCTCAAGCGGTGTTTTGCACTGCAGTTTTCAGCGCTGCATGTTTCAGATTTCACGAATTCAGAACGTTAAAATAAGGGATGATAAGTTGAAAACACTGCCAAATGCGGGGAACATGCGCTGAGTTTCTCCAAGTTGAGGAAAATTATTCGATGAAATATTAGTCCGAGGGTATATATTTAGTGGCTGTGCGCTCTTTTCCATTATAAAATTATACAGAAGGAGCAAGTATTAAAATTCGTGACAATGTATAGATCATTGGGATAAATTTATTATTTTTAAAATAAACACCGGCCTTTTTTAAAATTTGCTCTCAAGAATTTTACAAATAAAAAATCTTAATTCTTACATGACCTATCCACAAGTAAATAAACAAAAGGATACATATTTATTGGTTGCGTATACATGGTGTTACAAATTCAAGGAACACCATTTGGAACTCAGGAATGGTAAGCGATACAGAGTTGGCAGCCCGGGATCTTTAATTTTTAAAGGCGGGTCAAAAAATTGCGTGTGCCGCCCCGTCCTTCGGCCATTGTTTTGTTCAGCGAATTATAGGTTTCATGTCCAAAAAAGTTCTCGCTTCTCAATTGGCGCCCGTTTTTCATCACGCCCTACGTATAATACATGATAGATAATATCTATGTATGGTGAATGATAGATAAAAGTATCCCAAATAAAATTTTAAAAACCCCAGTTTCCCCCCTCCCTCCAAGATCCGGATAACGTCGCTAAATTTAAGAACCGACATTTCGTCTTTGGGCCACCATCATCATCATCCTTGTTTTTTTTAATAGGTGGAATATTTGGTTTGAAACCTAAATAACTCGTATTTAAAGTCTAACTCCAACGATATATCACACTTTTTATTTATGCGACGTTTCGAACCAAAAAATTATCATTCACACTATTTTCCCATTAAAAATTACGTTTTTATTTTAAACGGACTTGGAAATTTCCATTTGAAGGTACGTATGCATCAATTTTTTCTATTTCCACTTATTATTTTTTTATTTATTTATTTTTGTATTCTTAATTTAACTAACAAGCTACAACAATTAATGTAATTTACATACATTGACTTATACCTAATAAAATAAACCATTTAAATTAATCAAACCCCTCTATCAACTTTATCATAGCATGTCATAAAAAATGGATGCATGCTTATCTGCAAACGGAAAGTGGGATATACCGTTGAATTTAGAACTAAAATACAAATTTACTACGATATAAACCAAATATTCCGCCTATTTAAAAAAACGGAGTTAAGGATGGTGGCTCAAAGACGAAACGTCGGATTTTAAAATAAATGACCTCATTTTATAGAACAGAAAAAGTGATAATGTATCGTTTGTTTTAAAATATCTTTTTAAATAAGCTAAGAAAAAATAAACACTGTTTTGCAAAATTTCGGTTCTTTTTCGGATAATTGCGGACCGGCAGTTAAAATTTTAAAAACGGAGTATTATTAAGCATAAAAATGGGCAACTTTGCCCCAATTTAACCAACTCTGTATCTCTTACCGTTTCCCAGATCCTAATGGTGTTCCTCGAATTTGTAACACCCTGTATTTTAATAAAAAATCCAATATGATTTGATTGAAATAAATAAAAATAATATAATTAAAAAAACATTACAAATGTTGTTTTTTAATAAAACAATGACTTTCCAAGACAAAACCATTCTTCTACAAAATAGCTAGACTTTTTATTTGATTTTTTGTTCTACAAAATTTTGCTTTATTTTTAGTTTTGGTGTTTTGCATTATGTTAAATTCTGGTTTAGATCGCCCTTATTTTTTTACAATTAATTGGTTGTCTTGTAAAACTTATTTTTAAGTCGCTAAAGAACGTAACAGTGCTTCTGAGAGCAAGACCTATATGATAACGTAACTTTTATTTCACAAATATTAAAAATGTTTTCACAGTAAAACTTGAAATTTTACTTGGATAAATTTATCAAGTTTAGTGGCGTCTTGAGCGACAAGGGAACATTATTGAGAAAAAAATGTACGCCAATGGCTTTCTATTTTTGTATTTAAACTAGGCAAAAAATGTTTTCGTATTTTAGTTATTTATTCAAATAAACTAAAAAGAAATAAAATTAGGTTAATTGTATATCCATAGACCATCCAAGAGAGAAAATTAAAAAAAAAACACTTAATTTCGTAAAATTCGTTTGTTCATGTTTTATTAATTTTAATTTAGTGTTTCTTAAAGAGAAAATTGTTCTTAAGCTTATTGTGTGATCTAGGGATATGCAACATAGAGAATTTAATTTTTTTCTTAAATCTAAACTAGGGAAAAAATAATATAGGACCAAAAAGCTGTACTTTTATTTGCTTAATTTAAAGAAAATATAAAAATTGTACAAAAGTCAGTGCGGTACATTTTTTTGGTTTAAAAACAATTTTTCAGCAGTCGTGCCGCCAGTGAGCTAAAGAAATTTAATTAAGTTGATGCTAAATAACCCCTTTACTGCTTTAAATAACACTAACATATTTTATAAAAGTATGATAAAAATTTATAAGATAATAATAAAAAAACATTCCGTATCTTAAAAAAAATAATAATAACATTTACCTCATTGTCACAATTGTTGACCCTTTGCCAGTGTCAGAATCTTCACAACACACCACAGTAAACTCGCTAAAACTATTTTAATTATTTTTATTTTGCATTTCACTAATAAAGGTCATCAACTGTTAATTCTATTTTAATAACTCCAAGTCCAAAACTATTAATTTATTATTGTCACAGGTCTAATTAAGACGTCACTAATGTACCTTTGTTTGGTATGTCCTAAAATGCCTAATGAGAGTTTTGAAACACTTTTTTATTTACTACATACTACATTGATGTGGATTAGTATGGTTAGATAGCTGTAATTTATTTATTATATACAAAAGACTGGGCCAAAAAACCGACGTTTCTTTTTTTTAAAAATATATTAAAAATATTATTCAAGATAATAAAAACAAATATCCTAAAGGTTTGGGCGCTTTGACAACAATATTTTTTAATGCAAAACTTGCAAATTGTTGATTTGAAAAATTTTACCATTACACACTCTTGAAGAAAATTAAATTCCCTACATAAACCCCTTTTTGCAAATTGTCGCCTAATAATCCGTTTCCATGAAATCGGGCTTTTAACAATAAACTATGTTTTTAATTTAGTTTTTGAGTTAAAATTTTTGTTAATACTACAAAAATTAATATTTAAATAAATCCAAGACATATTTTTAAAGGAAATTGGATGGGCTACAAAAAAGTTTCTTAACATTTTTTAATAAATCCTTTCCTTTACAAGTCTTTCTACATTGAAATTACTTGTGGATTCAACTTCAACGTCGAATAACTTTTGAAAGAGAGAACAGTCGAAAAATGTTAAGGGACCTTTTTTGTAGCGCATCCAATTTCCTTTAAAAATAGGTAGATATTGGATTAATTTAGATATTGATATTTGTAGTAGTAACAAAATTGTTACTACTACAAATGTACACTGTTATTTGACGAACATTTACGGAGAAAGCTTTTTTGTGGGGAATTTAATTTTTTCTAAGAATGTCTGTTGGCAAAATTTTTCAGATCAACAAATTGGCGAGTTAAGCATAAAAAGAATTGTTGTCAAAACCCTGTTAGTCGCAAAGACAGATCTTTTAATAATAGTATTAGTGGGCTAAAACCTTCACGATATTTTTGTCACCTTGAACAATATTATCGATATATTTTTCAAAAAAAAAGTTAATTATTATTTGCCCAGTATACCGCAAATAAACACATACTTTTTAAAAATGGTTGCTTTTTTAAGTAAACAAAGGACAGTAAAAATATAAAGGATGTTAGAGAATGTTGTATATATAATATAAAGAAAAAAATCATATAACCATGGGTCCGCAAAGATACAGGATGTTAAACTTTTCATTAAAGTAACAAATTTCAAAGACACTTATTTTAGTAAAAATTGTTAGACAAGGTATAAACCATAGATAACCTACATTTAGATCCGCAGTGGCAAGAAGCATTTTTACGACCTCGCGCATAGTAAACAAATGAATGGGTGGACGAACATGCGCACTTAAAAGCCGTGGCAAAATAAAAACATCGGCACCCCGTACCCTTCGTCCGCGGTCTGACCATGACGCTCAGTAGCTACTGTACTTCGAATAGAAAACCAGGACGCTGTCGCAAAATTCTTTCCGATAATGCAGATAGTTTGTTTGGCGCCAGGTTCGTTTACCCTCAATTTGCTTGCGCACAAACCGGTTTTTTTCGTCCATGAAATGTAACTTTTGTTTTGCGCAGGTTATAACATTGGCAGTCCATCGAGATCAGTGGTATAAACCTTATTAAAATAAGTATTTATTGTGGTTAATACATAATTGCTAAAAAAAATATAAAACCTAATTAAGAAAAAGTAATGCTTTTTTTAAAGTATATTAAAGATATATATAAAAAAATATATATATTTTTACAAGTTTAACACCCTGTATCTGAAGAATGAGGAATTTGCGGACCTATATTTTTACGAACTTTTTTTATATTTTCAGTAGGAGAACCTGCCTTAAATTTTCTTAACAACATCCTGTAACATCCTGCATATTTATATACAGGGTGTTTCTAAACAAATTCAAAACATTTTAGAAGATGATTCCATGTATAAAATAAAGGATAGTTGGCGTACATGGGGTCAAAAGTCAACCATTAGGGACATATCGCAAAAAAAAAAAATACGTCCTTATTTTTTTTTATTTTAAAATCAAAAAGAGTATTGTGTTGAAAGTTTAATACTTAGATTTATATGGGGGAGTAACTGTTGACCGACAGAAAATGTATTTATCCATTTAGGACATAAAACTAGGACTTACAACAGTGTTTAATAATGCTCTAAATAAAGAAGGATATGTTTTTTTTTTTTTTTAAAAGAGAAAATGCCGACCAGTGCCGTTTTAATCTATAAGCAACCTAAGCAATTGCTTAGGGCATCAAGTTGTGGAAGACACGATAAAGATTACAAAAGGACCTTTTTTCGTCGTCAAACATTTTTTAGAGGTAGCATCGCTAGAGGGCACTGTTGCTGACGCATTCTTGTCTAACTGTTATTGCAGAACTATGGATATAAAAAACGACTATATGGACATGTTATATGTAACTAATGTTACTATATAACTTGTTGAGTTAATATAACTTAGGAAATTACTACCTGAACTTTAGCTTTATTTGTGTTATACATTTTATTTTCTAATCAACTTTCTTTAAAAAAAACACACAAATTAAGTGATTTTAAAATTACGCTTTATTAAACAATTTTTGTTTAATTTTAAAAAGTTAGTATAAAAGGTAAGAAGAGAAACTATTTTCAGAAAAACAAAATACATATACTGAAAGTATTTTAAAAACAAAAATGGCGACTCTGAACTAAATTATATGCCGGCTCTGTAGTGATAGTACCTTATCACTGTAAAATAAAAAGAATATGTACACATACACATTACCTTTCCAATAAAGAACACATCACTGTTTAAAAATGAGCACACCCTAAAAGCATTTTGTTATGATCTATGAAATCGTCGATTTCTACTAGATATTAACTAGAACGATTAACTTGGCCTTAGCAATAAACATTAACAAAATAAACAATTTTGTTAATCCCTACGATCATATGGAATCGATGAGTCAATATTGTGAGAATTTTCTGTAATGTAATTAAGTATAGTCGTTTAAGATTAAATTAGAGTGACTTAATATTTTTAAGAGCAAAAATTGTATCAATATATTTTTAATAAAATTGTTAAATAAATATTTTTGAGTGCCTAAATAATAAAAAATACAAAGTGCTCTAAAAGTTATGCTTACGATTTTAAGAACTCGTAAATTGGTAAATCTGTCATAATTTTAAAAATTCTAAATTATCATTAAATTATCATTTTTCACGAAAATGTTTAAGATAATTTTTGTACATAATTTTAGAGGAGCCCACTAGGGGGATTTCGGGATTTACTACAGCCCGGCAGATTAATATACTGGGATACCTTGTACCCGGTTAAGTACCCCCACCCAAATATGAACCCCGTAGTTATACAAGGCCGATCATAAAAAAACAAAAATTTATCCATCAGAAATTTTTGAGCCCGTCCGATTATAAGATAGGGTGAGTTAATTTGTTAATTACATGCTAAACAGTGTACAGGGTGGGCCAAATTAAACTTTCACACTTTTTAACTAATAATACGTTTTTTTTGTTGCACCTATCTTGTTTATTTTTAAAGGGCTAATTGATAGATGTGCTCTCTCTAGGTTTATCAATTTTGATCAAACAAATTTAGACGGAAATAGACTTACGGGACTTTTTCTAAAATGCTGTATTTAACCTCGTTGCAAACGAAATCGGATTTATCTACAATTGAGCTAATACGTTTTTCTTGTAGACAAACTATGGGAAATAGTTCAGTTAAAGCAAGTCAACAAATTCGGTATTCAGGAATTATGATTTTTTTTGGTTAATGGTGCGCACCATAAAGCATATATTTTTCTTGATTTTAATAGGGAACTTTTTTTAGTTGACTTTGAAACAAAAAAATGTAGGGTTATCATGGTTACTGAGTTGGATGCTGTCCAAAGTAACAAAGTAGAGTACATTTTTAAAACGTAT
This sequence comes from Listronotus bonariensis, assembly GCA_014170235.1. NCBI lineage: Eukaryota > Metazoa > Arthropoda > Insecta > Coleoptera > Curculionidae > Listronotus > Listronotus bonariensis. The sequence goes on from JACEGR010000798.1 coordinate 189,487, forward strand.
TAGCTTTTTTGTATCCGATTACTTTTGCAACGAGGTTTCATGTAGCATTTTGGAAAAAGCCCATAAGTCCAGTCGTGCTTATCTATTTGACCAAAATTGGCAAATCTATCTACACATCTACCTATTAGCCCTTTAAAAATAAAAAAGAGAGGCTTAACAAATAAAAAGTTATTATTAGGTAAAAAGTGTGCAAGTTTAATTTGGCCCACACTGTATATTTCACTAATCTGACAACTTGAGAGTGACGTAAAGAAAGCGGAAGGCTACAAAGTTTTAAAAAATGTCAATCTGACATTCTCGAGCGTGACTATTATTATTTTTTTTTTTTTTAATTAATTCAAAGATAATGAAAAATATATAATCCGATACGGTCCAAACCCAATCCCCACAAGCCAAAATAATAACAGTATTTTTTGACATATTTAAAAATCTATACATCATACATTATATAACATTTTTCTCCTTATCACCTAAGCTTTGCAACCCAATAGGTCCCTTTAATGCTTGAGTAAATTCCCATTTAGCATCGTGGGCTCCCCTACTATAATTAGATGTCAACATGTCTAAAAAAATTTACAAATTGTCAAAAATTTATGAAAAGTTGTAAACTTTAAGAATTTATTAGTCAAGTTTTTATTAAAATTACATTTACTACTTTCATTTTAAAGCCTATCCAATTATCTTAAATAACGCACAGTTGTGGACAAAATTCTACAAAAAAAAGTTTTTTTTTCTAAATTCGTTTTTTGTATTTATGTAGCATTTTTAAAATTTAAAATGGTTTCATTTTCGATGTAAAATTTTATTCTGTAAAAAAACTACATAAAATATATTTTTGCTAAGTAGCGTACTAGGTGTTTGGGGGTGTGCCCATATAAAGCCATTCTTTTTCGCAAATTTTAGCCAATAATATACAGGATGTTTGAGAAGAAAGTTCAATTAAAAATGCGTTTGGCATGTTATTTGGCAATGTTAATTATGAAATTAAGAGGCTATTTTAGCACTAACTTAATAACATTTATTAATTGTAGTAACGCCCCGAGCGACATCACAACAAAAAAATATATAGATAAAAGTATACAACTGACTAGAAAAATGAGTCTGAAAATTTTATTTTTATTTATTTTTTTCTTTAAATTACGCAAATAATAATACAGATTTTTTCTCCAATGTTTCGTATTTTGTTAAGTTTATAAGAAATTGAAATAAAATCCATTTAATTTCACATTCCTTGACCGTAAAGGAAACATTGGAGGAAGTTTTTGTTGTTTTAAAGGTTTCATTATATATATTCTTTATACAGCGTGTCTAGTTAAATTGAAAAACTTTTTATTATTAATTTTCCAAAAAAGCTACTTCTTATAAAAAGTTCTGCATGCTCTAAACCTAAAATGCAATCATCAGATATACATTTTTGCAGTGGTATACTTACAAGGCATGTCATAAAATATGAATTTTGTTTAGGAGGAAAGTACCTCTGTTTTTCATAATATCAAAAGTTTTTGGTAAAAAAACGTTTAGGATTAAAAATAACTTTAAAATATGCAATCTAGTTAATATTAAAGAAAATAATTTTTTATTTTTTTTTCTGCGTTTCTGTGACTTTCCGCTGCATTGACAGTTCTGAAGTATTCTTTACATATTACATTTTAAAATAAGTATGTATGCACTAATGTACAAACATTTTTACCGTTAATAATAAAAAGTTTTTCATATGCGAACTCAAGTAGACATCTAGTTTAACAAATTTTACTAAAATAAGGGTTTCGAATTTTTTTTTGAAAAGCATGTATCTGTATCTTAAAAATAAAACATTTGTGGACACATTTATAAGGGAACTTTTTTGTAATGAGAAAATTCTACCATAGCGGTTTGGCACCAGAGTCCACGGACACCCTATATTCATTCAATGAATAGATTTGAGATAGTTTAAATTTTAAATAATGATATAAAAATATGTGTACTTGTTAACAGGCACTGTATAAAACTGCCCAAAACATATATTAAGGTTTTTAATTTAAAAGGTCTTTTTAGATACTAATCAAAATTATTTATATATATTTTACTAGCAAGTCATTATTAATTAATTACACTTAAATCATATCACTTTATCTACTATTTGCTCTATAATAACAAAATTTATAAACACTATTTATTACACTTTTTCCCGGAAAAAGCTTTTTATTTTTCGGCTATTTGTTTGAAACTATTCGCCTCACGACACGTTCCACTCAACTTTATCTCGAGAACAACGATTTTAATTATTTTTCGCACCCGCATAGACATAAAATATTTACATATTGTTTCGATTACAATGTGTACATTTCGCTTAACATCATGTTCTTGATAAATTTATGTAAATAAATAAATGAGCATATTAAAATAGTTTTAAAAACCTCACATTCAGGAAACTGATAACAAATTATAAAAATATAAAATGAAACCGCACCGACCGGCACAATTTCGTGAAATTAACTATCAGTACTTCGGTAAATAAATAAACGATGTTTATTGCTAGTAATATTTAGTTTTTTTGTTCTGGGAGTGTAGTACAATTATTTATAATGTACGACTTTAGAGGTCGTATTCCTTAACCATTATATTTTTAATTGTGTGCAATGATTTTCCCTTTGTAATCACCCTTCATTTTGCAGCAATCTTAAGCATATTCTAAACTGTCCCATATAACATTTTTTGCCGGCGTTGTACATTTAATTTACTGGCATTGCCAACACTCTTTAATGGCAAAGCATTGGCAAAAGGTATCAAAAAGACGCGAAAGTGGGCAATTGGCCGTTATTAGGCCACGTGTTGCAGATAAAGTGATGGCATTCGTCATTATTAAGTTATTGGCAAAAAATGCATTTAAGATGATGGCATCCATCATTAATAAGTTATTGGCAAAAAGATAACAAAAAGACACGAAAGTGGGCAAATGCAGATAAGCAGCAAGCTGACGTCTTATTGACGAAAATTGTCGCATATACTTTTTTAAAAGCTAAAATGATGCGGTATTTTATTTGAAAATTAAAATAGGAAAAACTCCTTACTGCATACAATTTCCTTGCAATGCAAAGTCTCAGGTACTATCTCTCGGACCACTATCCAACTTGGAGATTTTTACACTAGCCGAAGATATTTCTTTCAAAGCTAAGTGAGATCACCTACCAGATCGCTCTCGAATTATTTTTGTCTAATGGGTACAGTTTAGACGATAAGAAGCGAAGATATTGCAGAAACGTGTAGTTTATTGTCCATTACGCCATCTATCGGTATGTCAAAAAACCATTAAATATATATAATATTTTTTATTAACACGTCTTTAAAACTTTTAATAAAGTTTTAAACAAAATGTTTACAGCTCCTAACAGCCTACTTGAATATCTTGCCTTCTCGACTAGCCATCACCAATTAATCACACAACACACACTTATTAGGTAATGAATGCATTTTATTATGTCTATTAAAAATCTCTTTTCTTTAAAAAAGAAACTAAAAAGCTAGAAAACCACGTAGAAAACAAATGCACAAAGCGGTCACCTTCGGTCGAAATTAACGTAGCTAATTTTACCATCATTTTATTTTTATTCGCTCCAAAATACATAATAAACATTTTGTTTCACCTAATTTTTATTTGCATGATTTTTAACAATAAAATGTTATGAAAAGGCCATTTCCTTTAAATTATGTAAAAAACATAAAATAATGTTGTTTAGCTGCCATTATAAATAAAACAGATCAAAAAAATTGCTTTAATGTTAGTTAAATACCAATGTTAATAATATGGTTTAAAAAGTATGAATATGCGTTAAAGGTTTGCCTTCAAAATCCAATATTTATTTGCCTGAAACAAAAACGCGTGCTTTATTTAATCAGGACTGCTATGTCGCCATTTTTGTATGCTTGCCGGCAATTCGCCTGCATGTAAAATTTATTGGCAATTAAGTGTTTATTTAGGGTTGACTTTTTAATGCGTATAAGATGTTGGCATAATATTGCCACCAATTGCCAATGCTTTACCATCAATGCCAATATGAAAAATGTACATGGCCGGCAAATAGTGTTTGCTGGGGTCATTTAAAATGTATTTTAGAGATTTCTCAGAACTTCTAGTGTCTATTTCTGTTTCGCCTGTTTCTGTTTCGATTGACAACTTAACATTTTTTGATTTGCCTGACGACCAATTATTTAAATTTATAATCAACAATTATTTAGGAGAGGTCCAAGAAACCCCGTCCAGTGGGTAACGCCGTCCACCGTTATAATTTCTAAACGCAACCTCTAATCGGTCAGATATCTATCACTCAATACAAACCTCATAATTCCTAAATCCTCGAATTATTGACAGATTCGCTTTTACTAAATTATTTCCCATAGTTTGTCTACAAGAAAAACGTATTAGCCTAATTGTAGATAAATTTGATTTCTTTTGCAACGAAGTTAAATGCATCATTTTGGAAAAAGTCCCATAAGTTCGGTCCTGACCAAAATCCATTCGACCAAAATTGATAAACCTAGAGAAAATACATCTACCTATTAGCCTTGTAAAAATAAAAAGATAGGCGCAACAGATAAAAAAGTTATCATTAGTTAAAAAGTGTGCAAGTTTAATTTGGCCCACACTGTATAATAAGTTTTTTTATAGTTTTTTGTTTCTGGGAATATAATTTAAAACAAAATATTTTTTGTCTTTTCTTCCAAATAAAGATATTTAATACATATTTTAAGCTATTCTGCTTTTGCAAAAATATATCTAATAATAATTAAAAGATTATTTTAACAGAGTAAATTAATAATACATCCTTTAATACAAAATAATTATTTTTATTTATATAGGTTTTATTAAAAAATAAAAATTAAAAGTATATTTAGTCAGAGATGGTTGCAACCTTTAAACATTTTTAGGAATAGGTTTAAGGGCTTCCGGTTAAAATTATTTTATTTTATTACCTAGTTATATTTAGTTATTTATAGTCTAATCATAAAATAAGATTTTAACGAGGCTGCCAGACGTGAACTCATCCCTTAGACTTTAAAAATGTGTGTTTTTTATGACTTTGACATCACTTTTGTAAATTAAATTAATTTTACATTTATAACCTTTCATATTTTTACTTAAAATACAGGGTCTTTTCTAACTACGATAAAAAACTTCGGACACACGGTATATTGTTTGGTTAAAAGCACGTGAAAGACGTCGTAATAAAGTAAGCCAGCAGTCTACAGATGTGTAATTGTATAGATTCTTTGTAAATATTTTTGAAAATCGAATATTTTTTTTTATGGAGAGTCCCTACAAACCTAAATTCTATAACAGAGTTTGTTTAAATTTGGTACCCATAAGTTTAGCATTCCATGAATACTTAAATACAGCCTAATTTTGCAGACAACCTTCACTTTTTACAATACCTATTTATTTTAAATTATATGTCATTGTAGTTCATTTATTTTCAGTTTGTTTTGATGATATTGCCGATAAAGAGTACATACCCACATTATTTTTATTATACACGGCATTATGCAAAAGTACGACGAGGTCGAATGCATTTTTGAAGGTTAAAAGTAAGTTATTGTGATTAAAGGTTTATTCTACAATGTAAGCAATTCTGCACTGTGAATTTTTAAATAGCAACGTGCATTATACAGGATATTAAAAAAGTACAATGATTTAACCCTAATAAAATATCTGATTTTTTTCATATCATCCTTAGTTTTCAAAAATAAAATACATTATTTTGCATTTATCCCTAAACTGTGCACCACACAGAAAATATAGAAAAACATTTCTTTGGGATATATTTTTTTACAATATTTCCTGAAGGTATGCAATTATTATTTTGAAAGCTAAGCAAGATGTAAAAAAATCAAGCAAATAAAAAACAATATTTTTACTTACCCAAAGTATTAAAAACAATGGAATAAAAAGGTCTGCAAATTGTATGTATGTAATAAAACAAATTAAATAATAAAAACATTTGAAAACTCTAAAATTGTTGATGTTCTCTAGATTACTTTTTGCAATAAAATGTTTGTTCTTGCAGTCATATTTTAATACTACAATGGCCATTTTTTTTATATATATTCGCGTTTTGTTTGTCTAGCGCTATTAAATCTATGTAAAAAGCTTTGAGGCCAAATATACTGAAAAACTTTTTTTAGAAATATGTTTAAATTCAATAATTTAGAACAAAATTATTTTTGCAAAGCATTAATGTATCTATAAATACACAAGTATCGATTTTTAAAAATAAAGTATTTTTCGTTATGTGAACGTAATGTAATATCAGAATGATGCCGACCCTAACGACAAAAACGTTTTTTATTACTCAAGTATAATTTACATTTATTGATTTATTTTGATCTATTGTCTATAAAAATGTTTTGACATTTTCTTGCACTTAAAGTGTTCGCAACCACTATCAAAAAAAAAAAAAAAAAAAAAAAAATATTGAAGACAAAGCTAAGGTTGGCGATCCTACAAGATTTTCTAGAGTATAAATATGTGTAGCATACGATTCAATAAAAAAATGACTATATTAGAGATAATTAGGGCTCTACTTCAAGTTAAAATAGGGAATTATTGGAATAGGCAAATAGTGCTAGCAGTATTAAGGGAAAAACCTTATTTTATTACTGCTAAACCTTAACGCGCCTATGTGGAGAAGTGTTATTGGTAAACATGACATGCTTGTATTATTTCTAACCTAAAACTGGAATATTATTTGATTTTATTTATGGTCTATTTTATTTATTTGTTTTGTATAGTTACAAATGGAGAAGTTCTAACTATTTAAGTACATTTTAAAGACAAAATTTAAAAATAAACAAATATTACTTTAACCCTTAACCTCATTTCGTTTTCAAATGTCAAAATAAGGAAGGGAAATGACCAACTATATTTTGGCACAATTAAAGTTAGCAGTAACTTTAATAAAGTTTCCTTATTTAAAACCACTACTGAGCATGCGTAAAGTCAAAATACTGCTGAATTTATTAATGCTAGACCTTATATGAATTCCAATAATTCCCTAATAAGTTTAAGTTTTATGTTTATCTTCTTACTACTTCTACACTATTTTAAGCACTGTTTACTTTGTAAGTTTTTTTTGTAATATAATTAGCCAAATAACCAAATTTATTAAAAAAATAAAAATGTTAACATTTAAATCTTTATCATATTTTTATATATTGCTACTTATTTTCCCGAAAAAATACATACCTACAAAGTAAATTCTACTCGAAATGGTGCACCTAGAGTTTTTGTGCTAACTATGTACTTCGTTATTAAAATTTAATTTTAAGTCCAACTATCAAATAATACTTTTTTACCGGGGGCCATTTTAAACTTTTGCCCGGTGGGCTACATGGTTTTCAGATTGATAACAATTTATACAGGGTGTCTCACGGTCGATGATACCTTAGACGTTTACGGAAAACAGGAGATTGTTTTTTTATTTGGCAACATCGGTAACGGATTGTGATCCTACGATCTAAATTTATAACGATGCAGCGTTGCCGCTTATACCAAAAAGTGGCATTAACTTTAATATTTTAAATGGAACACCCTGTTTATTTTGGTATTTTTGTATCCGCTACTACTTTCTAAATATTTTTGCCCAATAATATCCTATACCTATCTCTTACGGTTTTCGAGTAAATAAATATTTTCTATATTTTTTGTTCAAAACATGTCTCTTAATAAAAAGCTTTTATTACTCTATCTGCATTCGTATATACTTAAAATTTAAGGTGTAGCATCTCAATGTCCTCTACGTTGATTTTATATGGAGAAATTTGTTTTGAATTATACAGGCCTTTTTAAATGTTATATTATGTTCCTATACCTAAATGCCATGGTTCCGGAGATAAAAGTTTCTTTAAAAATCAAAATTTAGCTTTATAAGTATTTATCTAAGATAGCCATGAAATGTCATGACACACTAACTGTCAAATAATCATATTGTTATTTTTAGTCATGACATTTTATGGCTATCTTTGATAAATACTTATTATGCTAAATTTTGATTTTTAATGAAACTTGCTTTTATCTCCGGAACCATAGCATTTAGGTATACGAACATGATATATCATTTAAAAAGACTTTTAATGGTCCTTCAGATTCTTTAATAATAGACAGGGGTTCTATTAAAAATACTTTTAAACATTTTTGTATCTGGAGGTAAAATTTTAAGCGAATCTGTATAATTCAAAACAAATTTCTCTATACAAAATCAACGCAGAGGACATTGAGATGCTACACCCTGAATTTTAAGTGTTTACGAATGCAAAAATAATAATGAAAGTTTTTTATTTAGAGACATGTTTTGAACAAAAATATGGAAAATAATTTTTTGTCGAAAACCGTTGGAGATAGGTAGAGAATAATATTGGGCAAAAATATTCAGAAGGTAGTGGCGGATCCAAAAATACCCAAATATATAGGGTATTCCATTTAAAATATCAAAGTTGATGCTACTTTTTCGTATAAGCGGCAACGCTGTATCGTTAAAAATATTTTAGATCGTTAGATCACAAGCCATTGCTATATTGCCAAGTCACACAAAGGCAAACATTTTTTATATCATCCTATTTACAGGATTTGGGTATTAAAAGGAGTAAACTGTGGATTTAGACGAAGATGATAAGCGCGTAGTGGCATCACTATGAAGACTAATAATACAAAAATTGCATTCTTTTTGCAACAACTATTAGAAATATTTTGCAAAAATTTCATATGTCAAATTAAAAAAATACTTTTCAAAACAAACCAAAAGAAAAAAAGAACATTATTTTTATAGTAAAATGTGTCATCTTATTAAAAAATAAATTACGAATGAAAACATTTTTATATTTCAAGTATTGTTTAAATCAATAACTCTTCTGTACGCCTCAATTTCCTAAGGAACAACAAGAAGCATCAATTTTAATAGGTTCTTTAAGGTGACAATATATTACAAAACATACTAAAAAAGCTTTTAAACAAGCTTTTTAAAAATGCAAATTTATATATTTGCTTTATTTTTAAAAGTAAGTATATAAATCGCATTTTTATGTGTAAAATAAACAATCGTTGTCCGTCTAATTAACAATCAGCCAACGGATATCCGGTGTGTATATATTTTTTCAATATATTTCTATATTTACCCATCACGAAAAAGTGTATCACAAGTCCAAGGTTGCGGTAGTCAAGGTTAGGGCCAAAACCTTTAGTCAAACCATTAAACATAATCATGAACTGGGAAGTCACGCTATTGATAGTCTTACATAAAAGAGTACGAATTCTAGGAAGTAAAAGCAAAGGGGACGTTTATTAAGTCTTCAAAAAACCATTGTATAAGTCTTCAAAATAACTTTTTAATTAAATAAAAATGTCTTATTTTTATAGGTGGTCTTTTCAACCTCGTATTATCTAAAGTCGCGCTGTCTCTTTCTATGCGCTTTTTAAATTCGTATGACCTTTTTTTTTCTCTGAAGAACTTTGAAATATAGGCTTTTACTCTTTGCATCTTACCTGTCATCAGCACTGCTATAGTAGTGGAGCCCACGATGTTAAATGGAGATTTACTCCAGCGTCATAGAGACCTATTGGGTTGCAAAGCTTAGATGATAAGAAAAAAAGTTATACCGGGTGTTTCCTAATTTTGGCAAGAAAATTTAAGGGCATATTCCTTAGCAAATTTTATGGAAAAAAGTTCATATAAACATAGGTCCGAAATTGCTTTGTTTTTAATATACTGGGTGTTGAACTTTTAAAAGAAAATCGGATTTTTAATAATATTTTAAATATGTCTTTTTCGATTTTAATAGAATTTGGCTGTGGTATTTGTTAAAATAGTTAGTTAATTTAGCTCTCAACTAGTTTTACTTTATGAGACCAGTGGCAGAGTGGGACGCATCTTATTCAATATTATTGATAAAAAAATGTACGCCACTGACTTTTTTGCGATTTTTATATTTTTATCGGAATAAAAAACCTAAAAATACAACTTTTTCTATTTTTTCATATTTTTCAGTAGCTTGCTTATTTTTCCAAAAAAATAAAATCCGCTAAACTGCCTAATCCTGGATCATAAAAGAAATATTAGGACTTTTTTCTTTAAAGAATAAGGAGTTATAACTTCTTATTAGCAATTATGTAATAACAACAACATATGCTTGTTTAATTACCGTTTATAACCATTCTAACAAATTTAACAAAAAAAAGTGTTGTAGACATTTTTAGGGTTTTTGAAATGTTTAACACCCTGAATCTTGAGAACTAAAAATTTAAGGACCCATGCTTATATGATTTGTTTTTCATAAAAATAGTTTAGGAATACGCCCCTAAATGTTCGTACCGCAATTAGGAAACACCCTGTATAATGTATACCTTTTCATCAGTGGGGGAAGCGGCTATAGATTTTAAATATGTCAATAAAATACTGTTATTATTTTGGCTTGTGGTAATCGTTCGGAATATACATATATGTTTCGTTGTAATTGAAATATTTTCTTCAAAATAAAAAACCATGCTCGAGAATGTCAAAATGATATATTTTTTGTAGCCCTCCGCTGTCTTTACGTCACTCTCAAATTGTCAGATTAGTGGAATAAGTATACACTTTTTAGCATGTAATTAACTCACCCTATCTTGATCTGACGCGTTCGAAAATTTGATGGTAATATTTTTGTTTTTTACGATCGGCCCTGTATACGGGGCTAATATTTGGTGGAGGTACTTAACCGGGTTCAAGGTATCCCCCAGTATTTTAATCTTCCGCGCTGTTGTAAATCCCAAAATCCTCTCTTGGGCTCCTCTACCATTATTAAAAAAATCTCAAAGCGATAAACAAATCTGAAAAAAATAATTATATCTAAAAAATCGACTAACATCAGCAATATTAAAAATAAAGGAAAACTATTTATTGGACCACAATTAAATGCCCTTTATTCAAAATAATAATATACTTTAAAAACCAAAGCATTTCTGTTTAAAATATTTAGTAAAATATTTTTTTGGTAGAAATAAAAGTAAAATTACAAAGAATTGATCATTAAACTCTCACCTATGAAGTTTTTAGTTTTAGTTTGAATATTATCATCTTGACCTTTCCTCCGAAAATTTAGGAGCATTTAGTTATAAACATTGTGAACAACGAATTAATTGAAATACTTACGCTCAGGAAAAGAGATACTGATGCAAATGCACTCCAAACATACTGAAGAATTATTATTAACATGTATAATTTTTTTAAAACAAGTAATATATTTATTACAGTATTTATTAATTTTATTTTAATTTTATTAATTTCTTTTTTTAATAACATATGATAATATGTAAAAGTCGTTTAACAAAAAAAAAAAAAAGCTTGTTGACCAGTAATCTCAGGTACAGATAGACCCAACCCGCCTCTTTAATTTTACCTTTTTAAACAACTGATTTCTTTTAGGTGGTTGGTTTTGGTCCAAGTGTGTGGAATGGTGAGGCATTTTATGTGTTTTTCAAAAAAGTCACTAAATTTTAGAGCATACATAAACTGCAATGTTTAGAAAGCAGTGATTGTGTGTGAGCGCTCTGAGTAGATTTTCATTAATGAAACTGTTTTGTGGTCGACAAAGGGTGAAATTGCAAAACAAATAAAAGACTAAAGCGAAATTTAAATTTTAGGTAATTTAACAATTATATCGTTTGAAAAAGGTGTTAAAAGATTTTTTGAATTGTTAGTTTACACGAGAGATATTATCTAGAAAACATGTACTTTAGGAAAATCATGCGATATAAACTGCTGGACATTTGAACGGAATAATTTAAATTTTGGGTAAAATTTTAAACTAAACGAATTTTCTCCAAGACTACAAAAATATTTTAGTGTGATTTTTGGCAAATTTGAACGCAATTATTAGTCTTGTATGATTACCTACACTGCAACCTTGTTATTAAACTTACTCCCTATATACAGGGTAATAAATATGACGTTGTTTTTTTGGGAAATTTTGTTGTCATGCAACTTTATAAATAAACTAAATTTTTGAATCTTTTTTTTATAATAATTGGATAATCATTTGTGACAAATAATTTTGGCAGATTTTTTATATTCTTCGTAAATCTGAAAGTATGATGTTCTAACTAAAAAAGTGACATATTAGCGTTATCACCCTGTATACCGCTGGCTTTTAGTACTATAAACTTCTACTAATTGATGTTTTAAGCGAAGAGCAATACCTTTTCAACGTTTTGAAAATTTTATACAGGTTGGACAAAAAAGTAGATCTATGTGTAAAAGTAAATTTTTGTTTTCTCTTATGTCATATACTACAGAATTTACTTTTATAAATTCTAAAAGTATTTTTGAATATTTGGGATTAAAATACCGAAACGATTTTTAATTTTTTTTTGCGTTGTTTAGTTTATGTAAAAATGCTTTTTGAATTGTATGGTTGTTCAATGCTTCGATGTGGTATAAAACATTTTCGTAATGTATGGAAACTGCCTTATATTAAAGAAAAAAGGGTTTTATCTAAACTTACAATATTTACTACATTATTATTTTGGCAAATGCCCAATTTGTTCATCCAAGCATTAAACAACCATACAATTCAAAAGCATTATTACGCAAACTAAGCCACGTAAATAAAAAAATAAAAACCCGTTTTGATATTTTAATCTCTAGATTCCAAAAATACTTTAAGAATCTATAAAAATTAATTCCTTAGTTAAAGGCATAAGAGAAAACAAGAATTATGGAAAAATTTGAAACATTTTGAAAAAAATACTTTTACACATAAATCTACTTTTTGGTACACCCTGTATAAAAGTCTTTTAAAACATTAAAATAGTATTGCCTTTCGCTTAAAATGTCAAACAGTAAGAGTTTATAGGATAAGTCAGCGTTATACAGGGTGTTAACGATAAAATGTCATTTTTTTTAGTAAAAACATCATATTTTCAGATTAACGAGAAATATCTGATTATTACAAAATTTTCAAGATTCAAAAAATTCTTTTATTTACAAATTTGCAGAACAAGAAAATTTTATAAATAAAAACAACGTCATATTTACCAACCTGTATACAAGAAGTAAGGTCAATAACAAAGGCTGCAATTTGGGTAATCATAAAGACTAATAAGTGCGTCCAAATTTGCCAAAACCGCACTAAAATATTTTTGTAGTTTTTGAGAAAATTAAGTTTAAAATTTTACCTAAAATTTAAATGATTTCGTTCGAATGTCCGGCAGTTTACATAGATTCATAAATATATTGTGTTTTTACCATTGGACTTGTTTCAGGTTCAGCACTGATGATAAAATAGATATAGCTTATAGCAAGTAATAAATAAAACAGAGTTTTTATTTTATTATTATTTTTTTATTTAATGTAGAAAACACAAGTTACGATTTTAATTATTCTTATCAGAAATAAAAACTACCTAATTTTCTGTTTCATACAGGGTGGTCAAAAAGTTTGCAACAAAGAGTAACTTTTCTTTTACTATTTACATACAGTGAATTTCTTTTATGTCCGTCCCCATCTTCTTATATTTTTTAAACGGATTAATTTAAAACATAAAAACTTTAGGAAATATAATTGATGAATATATTCTATATTTGGCGCCACCTTGGAAAATAGTTATTTTAAAGCTCCTGACGAGTACCTACGTCATAACCCTAGAATATAAAATCAATACCTCTATCTAATACAAAATGGCGGTACTTTAGAACTTCACCTAAGTACCTAATTTGGATGGTTATATTTCGGAAACTAATAAAGTCCCTCATTTGTTTTTTTTAAAGCTCTTCTAAAGATCTTTTTATTGGTAATACTGATTATAATATAGAGGATAGGACAAAACGTATATATTTTTTAAGCACCCTGTACTGTATCAGAATTAAAAAGCGATTCTTAAGAAAGCTTTAATAAAATAGTACTCATCAGGAGCTATAAAATGATGTGTCTGAAGACCCCCCATTCAGTTTTTTCCAAGACGGCTCCCAGCAGCCATCTGTCATTTTTATTTTAAAATAAAGTATTTATGCATCAATTATATTTCCTAAAGTTTTGTTTTTTAAAGTGATTCGTTCAAAAAATTAAAGGGGGAAATTGGAATATCGCGACATAATTGTTATTTGGAATATTGGTAGATACTAGGTTTTTGTTACTTTAAGCAATATTATTAAGCAACTATTATTTATATAATTTTAAATAATAAAATCAAAAATTTTTTCATATTTATAAAATTTTCTATTTCATGGAAATTAAAAATTATACTTTAGACGTAATTGTCTATGTTATTTGTTTGAAGTCCCTTAAAGCAAAATCAGTATTATTTTATATATTTTCCAAAAAATTTTATAGAATTGGTATAAAAGTAACTGTTATTAATCAATAAGACACAAGGGCGTAGCTAGGATTTGATTAATGGTAGCATAAAAATTTACTTAAAATCTTGAGTAAATGAAAAATAATTTTTATTATTAATTTTTCAAGTCATAAATATTTTTAGGTCCCTATATCCAGGGCCGTATTAACCTTATGAGCGCCTATTTTGCATGACAAAAAATTTTGAAGAGCAAAAAAAAAAAAGGTCTTCACCTCCGTTGCGCCTATTTTCTTTTCAGGCGCCTTACTTCACCACCCCAAATAAAATTTGAGTACAAAAACACAAAAACTAAAAAGTCATTCCCTCCTTTTCATGCCTATTTCATTTCTTTCAAAGCACCTTATTTACAGAAGTATTTCTTCTATTGCCCACCTGACCTGACTCTTTTAAAAACTCCTCTGTCCAGCGCCTATTACTCCCTGTCTGGCGCCTATTTTTTCATGGCGCCCTAGGCTGTAGCCTAGTCAGCCTAATGGATAATACGGCACTGCCTATATCCAGATATAAATATAAAATATCTGCATATGAATAAGTCATATTTGTAACTCACATGTAGCTAGATAATGCAGCTGCCTCCTGCTCCCACTTGGCTACGTCTATGGTAACAAAAGTTCAATCAACTGATAGAAATCTATAGTTTTTAAAATTTTATCGCCCTTCCTGAATTTCCATTTTGTACTTCAGTTGAGTAATGTTAGAAAATCGTTTACGGCACAACAACATTTTTACGGAATATTTGTTTCGCTCAAAATTATAACAAATATGAAATACTTTTAAAATATCGGTACTAGAAATTTATCGAGATTTCAAATAAATAATACAATATACAGGTAGGTTTAAAATCAAAAACTTATTTTGGTACTTACCGATTCTTAGATTTTATAATTGGTTAAGGTATGTAACTAACTCTAATATACGTATTTTCATATATAACGGCTAAATAAACATCACAACATAAATGTAAAAATAAATTGAGTCTGAGCTCGACTGTGCAAATTAAGATATTAAAATTGCAAAAGGTCATAAACGGGAGAATTGTTTACGATAAAATTAGTCCAAATTGAAATTAATAACTTTATTTGGTCATCCAGAATATAACAATAAGCATATTATGTCATCAATGAGCGGCGAATGTTGTACATTAAAAATAATACGGCAAAAACCTATTTTTCAAATTACTTACTTTAATCTTTTAAAATGGCATTATTTTGGCAAATTTTAATATAGATATTGGGCAGGTATAGAACTCAAATGTACTAAACATCTTTGGTAAAATTTTAGTAAGCAACTATTATTTATATAATTTTTAAATAATAAAAGCAATTTTTTTATATTGAAAAAAATTTTATTTCATGAAAATAAAAAATTATACTTTTTAGACGTAAATGTCCATGTTATTTGTTTGAGATCCCTTAAAGCAAAATCAGTATTATTTTATATTTTCCAAAATTTTAATAGAATTGGTATAAAAGTAACTTTATTAATTAATAAGACACAAGGTTTCAATGGTATGGTATACAGAGTGTTTTTCTATTGTGGCGAGTATATTGCAGAGCTAATTCTATGATTTCACAGTTTTCTCATTAATATCTTAAATATTCCTTTACGATTTTAATGCAATTGGGCCAGTGTTGGACTGGTCCACCGGGCAACCGGGCAAACGGCTTGGGGTCCCACCTATAGAGGTAAAGCAAGGAAAAAAATTTAAACTTATTTAAATAATATGCATTCAAAAAATATAATATATTTTTATTATTACCCCTGCAAATTTATATCTGCAATGTTTTAAAACAAAAAAAAAAAAAAATGGAAAGAAAAGATATTTTAAAAAGATTGGCCTAAATTCTCTACATATGGAAAACTTTTTTATTCATAATTTTACGAGAAAAAGTTATTATTCTATAAAAAGTTCTGCATAATCTTAAACTCAAAATTTAATCATTAAATATTCATTTTTTCATTAGTATACGAGGTATCTCAAAAAATATGAATTTTGTTTAAGGGGAAAGAACCTTTATTTTTGAAAATATCAAAAATTATTTTTAAGAAAAATGTTTAGAAATAAAAATAACTCTTTAATATGCAAACTCGTTCATTTAAAAATAAAGTATTTCATTAATTTTTATGCGATAAGGAGCTTTTCTGGGACTTTTCACTGTTTTGACAGTTCTTAGGCTTTCTTTAAATATTACATTTCAGAAATAATTATTTACAAATGCACAAATTTAATAATAATTTTGGATATTTTCAAAATCAAGGGTACTTTCCTCTTGAACAAAATTTAGTTTTTTTTTGAGATACCTCTTATACTACTGAGAAAAATGAATATCTAATGATTTTTAGATTTAAGACCATGCAGAACTTTTTAAAAAATGTTTTCTTTCGTAAAATTAATAGTAAAAGTTTTCCATATGTAGAGAACTTAGGCGAATACGCTGTACTTATGTACCGTAAAACGGGGCTAATTTGGCACACGGGGCATCTTTGGCAGCGCGCGCGCCCTCTACTTTTATGAAGCTGCAGTGACTAGTTTTAATATTTAATCTCTGAGAGTTGTTCAAACGTGTTGGTACAATACCTCCTAAAACATATCCATCCATATACCATCTGTTCTTTAGGAGGTATTGGTTGGTACGTCTCGTAATGCAAAATATGGTGCGAAATTACCGGCGGTTGGCTGGATCAAGGCCATATAAAAACTATACTGAAAGAGATATTGCTCATGCGGTGCAAGCTGTTAGAGAGGGGAGGATGTCCCAAGTACAAGCGTCAAAAAGATGGAAAATACCGAGGGGAACTCTTCAAAATAGGCTATTTGAGAGACACGATGGTCGTGTAGGTCACCCCACCGTCCTTACTCAACACGAGGAGACGCTAATATCGGAGACTATCAACCAGGTAGCAAATTGGGGTTTTCCCGTTACTGTTAGTGACACCAGAGAAATTGTGCAAAAATTTGTAACAAAACAAGGCCAAAACATTCCTCAATGGCCCAACAATAGGCCAGGGCCTGACTTCATTGAAAAATTTATTACCAGAAATAAAATTAGTAGTTCGACTAACATATAGAAAATGTTATATTCTTATAAGAGTGATTATATACTTTAATATATTGATTCTTTTATTTAAAATCCCTTCCCCCCTCAAAAAAAAGAATAAATTGGTGCCATAGTAACCCCACGGTGAGTCTACATTACTTTTTTTCACTTTTCTGCTTGGGTGCCAATGTAACCCCAAATGCGGGGCTACTTTGGCAGCCATTTTTTAATTTTTTTTCGAAAACGGTTTATTCTAAAAACCCATTTTTTGACAGGTTATAGGTTTCACCGGTATTGCTACCCTTGATTTTTTCAATGTGATTCGATTATAAATGCAACGCCTAGAATCAAAAATACCCCTCAAAACCTGCACAAAGTTTTACGGTACTTCACAAAATATATTTTTTTCTGTGAAATATTTAATTGGTTTAAATAAGTGTTACTACTTTCCATTGCATTTTCATCAAATATTATATTATTGAAAAACTGTACAAGGTGTTTCCAAACTCACTATGGGATTTAGAAATCTGTATGAGATACAAATAAGGACCAAATTTAATTAGGACCTCTTTAGGGTTTCGTTTTAAAATTTTAAAAATTCCAAAAACTTTTTCAGGAAAAAATCAGTTTCCTTTTTTATTTTGTTAGGAGGTTATTTAAAACACTATTAAATACTAAAAGCGCTTTCTGATAGCAACTTTTGGGCTCTACTCACATATTTCAAATGCGACTTTTTGTCTTTGAGAAACCATCAACCTTGTTATTTAATATGGAACAATGCAACAAAGTACCTTATATTCGATCAAGTTTTTCAAGGATAAATGAATGATGCATATCATTACAAAAAAAAAAAAAGGAAAAAACCTAATAATAAATTTCTGGTTTTTACAGATATCTCTAAAAGGCTACCTCCTAATTTTAATCGCCAGTGTCAGCTCGTGGTAACGAAAACTTGTAGTCTAAGATCCCACTGCAAAATAACTACGTTCATAATGTACAGAATTAAATCTACATTTTTACATACGTTTAGCAAGAGGAGAATATATTGACACTAGGGTGCCAATCGAAAAGTGGCCGCCAGTAATTTTAATTAAATAAAAAAAAAATTTTTGGAGCAGAATTTCGTTCACTTGTTTTTTAAATAAAACCTCATCCACATCATAGGAATGTATGTAAAGAATTCAAAAATCCATGGCTGCCTATGAAAAAATGGCCGCAAGTACTGGGCAGTCAGGTATAAACAGGTAATATTTTGGTGCATGTATTATGTTCATAACATACACGCATGTTTCTTCTTTCTTTCTATTCTATCAAATTAAAGATGTTTTTTTTTTTTTTTTTTAATATGATGATGTATGGCTGCCTATAAAAAAATGGCAGCGCAACGCCACTTCTTAGACGAAAAAGTTATTCTTATAAAAATTTTTACTTGTAAAAAAATATGATTCACGTGGACAAAATGTTGATTTTGTATACAGGAACCAATTGCAACGAATTCCGGACACCCTGTACAGGGTTCACAAAAACCTAAAACACATGATTTTTCTATAAGGCTAAACTACCTTTGTTTTTCATTTTTAAGCAAAATGTAAAAACAATGTATAGAATAAAGTTTGCAATCAATAAAAATAATAAAACAAAATTTTATTGAACTTCATAATTTGGCGAAAACACCTTGATCATATTTGTTTACAGCTGAAAATTGTATTGTGTAGCCATTTGGAGGATGCAGGTGTTTGAAAACGAAATTATGAGACTTTTTAAGGTCATTTTGTTATAAAAATTTAATTTAATTTAATTATTAATTTTTGGATGACTCCAAAATCAGTTTTATTAAACTTTTGATACCCCTCTATAATTAATATGTCATTTAAAATGTTATTATAAATACATTTTCTAAATGAAATTTTGCTTGAAAATGCAAAATAAAGGTAGTTTACTCTTAAAGAAAAATCATGTTTTTTAAGTTTTTGAGTACCCTGTATACAAAATCAACATTTTCTCCTCCTAAATCATGTTTTGCGGTCATTTTTTCATGGGCAGCCATACATAATCATATTAAAAAAAGATCTTTAATTGATATACGAAACATGCGTGTGTTATAAACGTAATACATGCACCAAAATATTACCTGTTTATACCTGGCTGCCCAGTACTTGCGGTCATTTTTTCATAGGCAGCCATGGATTTTCGAATTCTTTACATACATTCCTATGATGTGGATGAGGTTTTATTTAAAAACAAGGGAACGAAATTTTGCTCCAAAAATTAATTTTTATCTATTTAATTTAATTTACTTGCGGCCACTTTTTGACTGGCACCCTATCGTCAATATATTCTCCTATTCCTAAACATATGTAAAAATGTAGATTGAATTCTGTAAATTATGAATGTAGCAATTTTGCAGTGGGATCTCGTACTATTGCAACAAATTCGCGAACGGCTTCAATTTTAATTTCTTACTATTTATTATTTTTAAATGAAGCCCTTCGATAAAGTTTTGTGATCAAAAAATTTTCGCAAAAAAGTTATAAACTATTAAACATTCCTCTGGGCTACCTCCTATTTTTAGTCGCCAGTGTCAGCTTTGTTGTAATGAACATTTGCAATAAATTCGCGAACGGCTTCCCTTATACCCATATAACATTTTTTGCCGGCGTTGTACATTTAATTTACTGGCATTGCCAACACTCTTTAATGGCAAGGCATTGGCAAAAAGGTATCAGAAAGACGCGAAAGTGGGCAATTGGCCGTTATTAGGCCACGTGTTGCAGATAATGTGATGGAATCCGTCATTAATAAGTTATTGGCAAAAAAATGCGTTTAAGATAATGGCATCCATCATTAATAAGTTATTGGCAAAAAGATAACAAAAGACACGAATGTGGGCAAATGCAGATACTCCCAAGCAGCAAGCTGACGTCTTATTGACGAAAATTGTCGCATATACTTTTTTTTAAAAGCTAAAATGATGCGATATTTTATTTGAAAATTAAAATAGGAAAAACTCCCTACTGCATGCAATTTCCTTGCAATGCAAAGTACCATCTCTCGGAACACTGTCCAACTTGGATATGCAGATTTTTACACTAGCCGAAGATATTTCTTTATAAGCTAAGTGAGATCACCTACTACAGACCGCTCTCGAATTATTTTTGTCTAATGGGTACGATTTAGACGATAAAAAGCGAAGATATTGCAGAAACGTAGTAGTTTATTGTCCATTACGCCATCTATCGGTATGCCAAAAACTATTACATATATATAATAATTTTTATTAACACGTCTTTAAAACTTTTAATAAGGTTTTAAACAAAATGTTTACAGCTCCTAACAGTCCACTTGAATATCTTGCCTTCTCGACAAGCCATCACCAATTAATCACACAACACACACTTATTAGGTAATGAATACATTTAATTATGTCTATTAAAAAACTCTTTTCTTTAAAAAAGAAACTAAAAACCTAGAAAACCACGTAGAACACAAATGCACAAAGCGGTCACCTTCGGTCGAAATTAACCTTAGACTATTCACAAAAAAACTGTAAAGGATAAAAGGTCATTGAAATTAAAGTAGCTAATTTTTCCATCATTTTATTTTTATTCGCTCCAAAATACATAATAAACATTTTGTTTGACCTAATTTTTATTTGCATGATTTTTAACAATAAAATGTTATGAAAAGGCCATTTCCTTTAAATTATGTAAAAAACATAAAATAATGTTGTTTAGCTGCCATTATAAATAAAACAGATCAAAAAAATTGCTCGAATGTTAGTTAAATACCAATGTTAATAATATGGTTTAAAAAGTATGAATATGCGTTTAAGGTTTGCCTTCAAAAATCCAATATTTATTTGCCTGCAACAAAAACGCGTGCTTTATTTAATCAGGATTGGTATGCCGCCATTTTTGTATGCTTGCCGGCAATTCGCCTGCATGTAAAATTTATTGGTAATTAAGTGTTTATTTAGGGTTGACTTTTTATTGCGTATAAGATGTTGGCATAATATTGCCACCAATTGCCAATGCTTTACCATCAATGCCAATATGAAAAATGTACATTGCCGGCAAATAGTGTTTGCTGGGTAATTTCTCAATATTTTTTTTAAATTAAGCCCTTCAATAAAGTTTTATGTTTAAAAATTTTGCGCACAAAAGGTATGAACTATTTAATATTCCACTGGGCCACCTCCTTATTTTAGTCGTCAGTTTCAGGTTCGTGGTAATTTGCAATAAGTTTGCAAACGGCTTCGATTTAAATTTTTACTATTAAATATGTCTAATAACCAATTTAAATAGTCAAAAAATTTTGCGCTAATTTTAGTCGCCAGTGTCAGTTTTGTTGTAACCAAAAATTTGCAATAAATTCGCGAACGGTTTTGATTTTAATTATTATTATTTAATATTTCCAAATAAACCCCATCGACAAAGTTATAATTAAGATAGTCAAAAAATATGGCGCATTGAAGTTATAAACCATTAAACATTCTTCTGGACTAACTCCTAATTTTATTCGCCATTGTCAGCTTCGTTTTAACAAAGATTTGGAATAAATTCGCGAGCGGCTTCGATTTTAATTTCTTACTGTTTAACATTTTTTAAAGAAGCTCGTCGATAAAGTTTTATGATTAAAAATATTGCGCAAAAATATTATAAACTATTTAATATTTCACTGGGCCATCTTCTAATTTTAGTCGTCCTTTTCAGGTTCGAGGTAATTTGCAATAAATTTGCGAACGACTCGATTGATTTTTTTACTATTAAATATTTCTAAATAAAGCCCTCTGGTCAATTAGGATAGTCAAAAAATTTGCGCATTAAAGTTATGAACTATTAACCATTCCTCTGGGCTACCTCATAATTTTATTAATTATTTATTTTTTTACTATTTCATATTTTTAAATGAAGCCCTTTGATAAAGTTTTATGATCAAATAATTTTGTCCAAAAGAGTTATGAACTATTTAATATTCCACTGGGCCACCTTCCAATTTTAATCGTCAGCTTCAGGTTCGTGGCAATTTGCAATAAGATTGCAAACGGCTTCGTTTTAAGTATTTCTAAATGAAGCCCTTTAATCAATTTTGTAAGTCAAAAAATTTTCCGTTAAAGAGTTCTGAGCTACTGAGCATGCCTATGCGCTTTCTCGGGGTAAAAGTTGCAAAAGAATTCGCGAATGGCTTAAATTTCAATTTTATTGTTTTAAATATTTCTAAAAATTGTTTTCATTAAATTTAAATATTAACAAAATTTTGCGCATTAAAGTTATGCACTAATAAATAATGCACTGGGCCACCTCCTACTTTAGGTCGCCAGAAACAGTTTCGTGGTTACGAAAATTTGTAAAAATCCGCGAATGGCTTCGCCTTTAATTTCTTACGATTAAATTCTTCTTAATAAAGCCCTCCTATAATTTTAATTGTCGATAAATTTTTATAGTTACAAAAGTTTACGCATTAAAGTTATGCATTAATAAATAATGCTGGGCCACCTTCTTATTATAATCGCCATTTTCGTTGTTACGAAAATTTGTAAAAATCCGCGAATGGCTTCGTCTTTAATTCCTTACTATAAAATACTTTTTAATAAAGCCCTCTTATAAATTTTAATAGTCAAAAAATTTCCCGTAAGAGAGAAATGAGCTATTGAGCATCCTTTAGTTCTCTCTCGCAAAAAAATTGCAAAAGCATTCGCGAATGGCTTAGATTTAAATTTTTTACTTTTAAATATTTTTAAATAGTGCTCTCTGATAAATTCTGATAGTCACAAAATTTTGGGCATTAAAGTGATGCACTAATAAATAATGCACTGGGCCACCTTTTAATTTTAGTCGCCAAAACCATTTTCAGGGTTACCAAAGCTTTAGTTGCCACTCACGGAGGAAAAGCGAGGAAAAATTCCAAAGTAATGAAAGTGATATGCATTTAAAAAATATATAATATATTATTATTATTATTACTTAAAGTCTGCAAATTTATATTTGCTATTAGCCAGAGTTGGGTAGTATTCGAATACTCGGTATTCTGAATTTAATTCAGAATACATTGGGCTGGTAATAATCGAATAGTATTAGAATACATCTGACTTCTGTGTGTTCGGTATTTGGCAGAAAACTTTTTTGGTCATTATTTGGGGTTTTGTTTTCAGAATCAAAGTCAGTCGAATATCAAGATGGTAAATATCAGGATTCCGTTAGGAGAAAAAGTATTTAGGGACCTTTTTTATTTTTTTGTTCTTTAAAATTTTGCACTGGGCCACCTCCTAATTTTATTTGCCAAAACCATTTTGGTTATTACGAACATTTAAAATAAACTCGCGAATAGCTTCGACTTCAAAAATTTACTAATATATACTTCTAAATAAAGCCCTGTAATAATTTTTGATAAGACAAAAAATTTGGGTAAAGAGTTATGAGCTATTAAGCATGCCTATGCGCTTTCTCGGGTAAAAGTAGCAAAACAATTCGGGAATTGCTTATTACTATTATTATTTTTTGATTTAAATATCTCTAAACAAAGCTTTTTAATAAATTTTAATAGTTATCAAATTTCGCGCATTAAAGTCATGCACTAATAAATAATGCACTTGGCCACCTCCTATATAATTTTAGTCGCGAGAATCAGTTTTATGGTTACGAAAATTTGTAATAAATCCGCGAATGGCTTCGACTTTAAATTTTTACTAATAAATACTTTTAAATAAAGGCCTGTAATACATTTTTGATAGTCCAAAAATTTTGTATAAAAGAGTTATGAGCTATTGAGCATGCCTATTCGCTTTCTCGGGTTAAAAGTTGCAAAAGAGTTCGCAAATAGCTTAAATTTTATATTTTTTTGTTTTAAATATTTCTAAATAAAGCTTTCGAATAAATTTTAATAGTCATCAAATTTTGCGCATTAAAGTAATGCACTGGGCCACCTCCTAATTTTAGTCGCCAAAACCATTTCCGTGGTTACGAAAATTTGTAATAAATCCGCGAATGGCTTTGACTTTTAATTTTTACCAATAAATACTTTAAAATAAAGCTCTGTAATCAATTTTGATAGTCCAAAAATTTTGTGTAAAAGAGTTATGAGCAATTAAGCATGCCTATGCGCTTTCTTGGGGTAAAAGTTGGAAAAGAATTCGCGAATAGCTTAAATTTTATTTTTTTGTTTTAAATATTTCTAAATACAGCTTTTTAATAAATTTTAATAGTCATCAAAATTTTGCGCATTAAAGTTATGCACTAATAAATAAGGCACTGGGCCACCTCCTAATTTTAGTCGCCAAAACCATTTTCGTAGTTACGAAAATTTGTAATAAATCCACGAATGGCTTCGACTTTAAATTTTTACTATTAAACACTTATAAATAAAGCCCTGTAATAAATTTTAATAGTTCAGAAATTTTGCGTTAAAAAGTTATGAGCTATTGAGCATGCCTATTTGCTTTCTCGGGGTAAAAGTTGCAAGAGAATTCCCGAATGGCTTAAATCCTAATTTTCTTGTTTTAACCATTTCTAAATAAATGCTTTCTAATAAATCTTAATAGTCACAAAATTTTACGCATTAAAGTTATGCACTAATAAATAATGCACTTGGCCACCTCCTAATTTTAGTCTCCAAAATCAGTTTCGTGGTTACGAAAATTTGTAATAAATCCGCCAATGGCTTTGGCGTAAATTTTTACTATTAAATACTTCTAAATAAAGCCCTGTAATAAATTTTGATAGTCCAAAAATTTTGCGTAAAAGAGTTATAAGCTATTGAGCATGCATATGCGCTTTCTTGGGGTAAAAGTTGCAAAAGAATTCGCGAATGGCTTAAATATTAATTTTCTTGATTTAACTATAATATCTAAATATTGCTTTCTAATAAATTTAAATAGTCACAAAATTTTGCGCATTTAGGTTATGCACTAATAAATAATGCACTTGGCCACCTCCTAATTTAGGTCACAAGAATGAGTTTCGTGGTTTTACTAATAAATACTGCTAAATAAAGCCTTGTAATAAATTTTGATAGTCAAAATTTGCGTAAAAGAGTTATGAGCTATTGAGCATACATATGCGCTTTCTCGGGGTAAAAGTTGCAAAAGAATTCGGGGATGGCCTAAATTTTAGTTTTATTGTTTTAAATATTTCCAATTACATCTTTTGAGCTATTGAGCATCCCTTAGTACTCTCTCGCAAAAAAATTGCAAAAGCATTCGCAAATGGCTTAGATTTCATTTTTTTACTTTTAAAGATTTCTAAATAGTGCCCTCTGATAAATTCTGATAGTCACAAAATTTTGGGCATTAAAGTGATGCACTAATAAATAATGCATTGGGCCACCTTTTAATTTTAGTCGCCAAAACCATTTTTGTGGTTACCAAAGCTTTAGTTGCCACTACCGGAGGAAAAGCGAGGAAAAATTCCAAAGTAATGAAAGTGATATGCATTTAATAAATATATAATCTATTATTTTTATTATTACTTAAAGTCTGCAAATTTATATTGGCTATTAGCCAGAGTTGGGTAGTATTCGAATACTGGTATTCTGAATTTAATTCAGAATACATTGGGCTGGTAATAATCGAATAGTATTAGAATACATCTGACTTCTGTATGTTCCATATTTGGCAGAAAACTTATTTGGTCAGTATTTGGGGTTTTGTTTTCAGAATCAAAGTCAGTCGAATATCAAGATGGTAAATATCAGTATTCCGTTAGGAGAAAAAGGATTTAGGGTCCTTTTTATTTTTTGTGCTCTTCAAAATTTTAAGGGCTGAGAACAAAGATGTTATTTTTTAAATTTTTTAAGAAAAGGATCTTATTTTTTGCTCTGTATATATATATATATATATATATATATATATATATATATATATATATATATATATATATATATATATATATATAAATTTAAGGAAATTTAAGGACTGAGAAGAATAAAGATGTAATTTGTTGCAAGGAAAGAACCTTTTGGTTTTTTTTGGTCTTTAGTATTCATGAATACCGAGTATTCGAATACTCCTTTTTTTTTGGACGGTACTCGTATTCGTATTTGAATACAGAATTCAGTTTTCGTACCACCTCTGCTATTGGCTATGGTTTAAAACAAAAAAAAAGGTGGAAAGAAAAGTAATTTTCAAAAAGTATTGGGCTTACGACAATATTGTTAAAGAATAGTAAATAGGTTATTTTTGCATAATTACATTGACTTCTTAATACTGCAGCTGTAATTCGTGTTTATAAAGAGGTTTTTAAAACATTTTGACGTAAAATGCAATTATTTAAGATCTGTTGATTTAACTCTTACCTATCATTAATTTAAACAATTGAAGCAGAACTTTAGAAACCTAATTAACCCTCTAGTAGGCGCGCGGGGGTTAAATTGACCCCGAACGTTGTTGTCATTTAGGTAATAATTTTGAGATTTTTTATAATAAAAAAAATATTTAGGTACCTTCCTAAAACCTCGTTAGGCGTATGCTAGTAACAAAAAACACAAAAATAACAACACCATTCATTTAAAAAATTTACGTTTTTGCGCTTGGGGGTCAATTTGACCCCACGCGCCTACTAACGTTACAGTTATGAGCA
>JACEGR010000799.1:0-216158 GCA_014170235.1 Listronotus bonariensis
CAAAATAAGTTTAAGTGTTTTTAACAAATCACCCCTGTATCTCGAAACAACTGAAATGTTTCATCGCGGTAAAAGCACTAGCAGCACTTGCCATTTCGGAAAAAGCAAAAGTGGCATCACCTAAACTAGACACCCTGTATAGGGTATTCTATTAAAAAAAAATTAATAATTTCTCACACTTTTTAAGCTACCTTGTATAAATTTAAAAATACATTGCAACCTCTGTGGATAACAATCCTACAACTTCTTAAATTAAATGTTTTTTGTAGCTAGAAAAATAAAGAAGCTGGTGGAGTCTATAACCCTGCACTAATATTTTAAAGTTTATTAAAAAAGCGCAAAAAGTCGCAAAACTTTTCTTGGTAACCAGAAAACTAAACAGTTAGAGAAGATAATGTGATACAAATTATAAGAGGGTCGTTAGCGGAACATAAAAAAATGCTTTTTAAAATGGCTACTTTGCTATAATTTTTATACACTTGATTAAATGTGTTAGTAAAATAGAAAACAAAATTTTAATAAATGAATAAAACACTATATACATACCTGACTAAACACTAATCCCACTAAACAGTAAAAAAAAATTCTACAAGAAATTTTTAATACAAGGAATCTTTATAAGACAATGTTTATCATTGAATAACGTTTACTGCATAGAAAACTTGGCTTAATTTAAAGATGGCGTAGAGATTAAAAACAAGTGAAAAATTCAGAATGGTCACAGCCAACTAATAGAATAGAATGTTAGGAAGTAGACTATTGACAATTTACTTAATTTTTTAAGATTTGATATTTCCCTTTTTGCCACAATTTTACAAAAATCGACCATAGTGCGACGTGGTGTCCGATTTAATCGGATGATGCCTTACAACACTTGGATTTGCGAATGCTGAACAGAAATACAGTGCCCCTCAGTTATAAACCAAGTATATTGTTTGCCCCCATGTACGCTTTTCTATGCATTTATTCGTAGGTATGTGTCCATTAAATTATACAACTATCGGCATTATTTGCGTACTCTCTTAATTTAAATGTAGGTGTTAGTTATTTTACTAATAAAGTAAGAAGTAAAAGTTGTCTTAGAATTTGGCAATAATACTTTGCTAAATAGAGTTACAGATACTATTTTTCTAATCAAAATAATCCTTTAACTTTTATTTAGGTAGCATAAAATATATATTTTCCAAGACTTTTAAAAATGTATACGTTATTAATGTAATTTTAAACAAGTAATATAGCTCATTACTCACGATTATTACCCACATCCGTTATCCACGGCTGCCATAGATGTGCTTTAAATGTGTACAGGGTCCGTCACGACAGGTTGAGTAGACAAGTATATAGGAAACGCCTAGGAATATTTTCTGGAAATTTATATAGGAAGGTAACTGAAAGAGCTCTCTTCAACAAAAATATTTTCAACTCTCGACAACTTCCGGTTTATACCGGAAGTAGACATCAACTTCGTTATTTTAAATGGAATGTCCTATTTTTATTGAATTTTGGAATCTGCGTTAAATTTTAATACAACTTTGTATAAAACATCATACACACCTAGAATCTAGCCATTTTGCAGCAATTTCAGTTTTTCGAAAGTATTTGACAGATGCAACCTTAGACAAAAATAACAATTTCTTGAAATTCAAACAAGATAGGCTAACTATTTTTCTAGACTTTGGATCGTATAAGATCTTATATCTTACCTACTCACATGAGAATTGTCAAAAAAAATATACAAAGGTTGCCCAAAAATTAACACCGTATTCTGATATTTTGAAAACTCAAAAGCTTAATTTTTTAAATGTCAACCTTATTTTTTGTCCTTCACCAGTAGATTCTGCTGCCTACGAAGAAGCGCACTTTTATATTTACAACCCTATATTTAAAATGAACGGTTTGCCGAAATCTAGAAAGTGGAAAAAACACAAATGTTTAATAACTTTCTTACTATTAGGACACTCCGAAATGTCCGAGTTGGCTATGGCATGAATGAATCAACAAAAAAACAAAAGCTATTCTGACGGTGATTGTTGCAGTTCTTTCAAGCCCAAAACCAACACTGACATTTTTAATTGTCTAAGGTAAATATTTCGTTTTCATACCCCAGCCTCTCACACTTTTTATTTCAAATACTGTGGTTGCAATTATAAGGTGCCCGTCTTGGCGTAGAATCCGTTGGTGAAGAAAAAGACAAAGGTTGGACGTGCGAAAATGAGAGTTTTTCGAAAGCTATGCGGAAGTACGATGACGCACACGCTCAATACATTTTTTTGATATTCGTAGCCGAGTGGCCAGATGTGGTGCTGACATCCCGAAATCGCCACCAGCCTATCTTTGTTTCAGGTATCACATATCTCGAGCAAGAAACGAGATACCTTGCAAAAAGTTGCTGACTCAGGCCAGTGTGATGTCTTGGGACTATTGAGGCCCGGCGTAGGCATCCACCAAGACTCCGGTACAATAATTAGGACATTATTATGAAATGCTGGCGAAGATGTAGGACTATTCCGGCCAACCCGGGTTGATAGAAGCCGAGAATATTTTAACGTTGTAACTCTTAGCCTGCGCCTATGAATGGAGATTTTCCCGGAAAAGCACTTTCTCTAACGTCAATGCTGTCGACTCGTCGTGATGACAGACCCTATTACATTACAGAATAGACTTAGTATGTGTTTTCCGACAACTTCTTTTTCTAAATATGACTCTTCAGTCAAGGTCACTATTTTTAGTCACATATGAGTACAAAAAATATTAAGTAGATAGGTAAAATCAACTAATAATAAAATCAATCATATTAGATTTAAAAAAATGCAATAGGCTCTAATGTCGCGTATCTTATGACTGACAAATATGCTCTCAAAACTCAAGAACATTTAATTTATTGTTTGTATTGGACATAAATTCACAGGAAAGTTGTGTCGTAAAAAAAATATAGTATGCAACTCTGCACGGAATACTTATTTCACTCTCGTATGACTTACAGCTATGGATGGTAGAGGGGAGGATAACCATCTGAATATTTTAAAAAGTGTCCGCCGAAAGGAGCAACTTAAGGTGGCGCCACAGTAGCCAGAGGAGATTTTTAACCAATGAGCATGAATTATTAGAGTAAGATATAAAATGAAAAAGGACAGATGGATACAAAATAAACAAGGAAAGAAATACCAAAATCCCTCCACTGGCTACTGTGGCGCCATCCCAATTTGCTACATTCCGATGACCACCTTTAAACTTGTCCGCCATAAAAGATGGTTATCCTCCCCTCCACCATCCATACTTACAGCACTGGCGTGATGCTCGTACTACAAAAGTCTTACTCGTGGAAAATAAGTAACATTTTGTGCTCATCCCATAATATATTATTTTTTTGTAATAAATATAAACATTATAATTATTTGATATCAGTATGATACATTGTCATGTATTGTTATTTCACTTCGACAAACGTCATCAGTGAATATTGAAAGCAAAGGAAATGCTTTGCGTCTGGAAAAAATATTTCCGGCCATGGCTAGAAAAGTATGTTGTCCGGTAATGCCTTCTACCAACAGAAATAATACATTTTAAAGGTAAAGAAACGTATTAAAAATATTAAAACTTCTGTCCAATGAAAGGAAAAAATAGCAACAAACCAAATTTAATTTTATTTTTTGCCGTAACCCAAATAATATTTGTTTAATTAATTAATATTCCCCCAGAAAACAAATAAACTATAGAAAACTTATAAGGTTTGTTCCAGCAGGCTGTCAGAAATGTTTGCAACTGTTCGGATTCTGCGCACGTCCGTTGTCGTTCCAACGGTGCCTTGTTTCTAACATTATACAACTGTTTGTTGTTCCAGCAGTAGTTTTAATATGTTGGAAACATGTTGAAAACTGTTTAAAAAAGTTTGCAAACTTTCTTCAAACATTACTGACAATTTTTAACATAACCTTTCTTGTATTGACGTATAAGCAGCAGTGCACGCCTTGTTTATTTTTTCGTTCCAGCAGAAAACTGTTGCCAACATTTCTGACTTCAACGTTTGTAACAATTTCTGCGTTTTACGACTGTTGCTAACATGTTTCTAACATCCTGCTGTAACAAACCAATAATATGGCTAAACATTTTCATTTAGTATTTTTATTGTTTTAATTGGTTGGTGATACCTACAGGCGCTGTCAGACAGAATTTCAAAACGGCCCTCCTGTGAGAGACTGACTACTGGCATTTCAGTGCTCAAATACAAAGTTGGTTAAATTAGCGCGAAGTTGCATATTTAGGAACAACTTCAATGTACCGCTTAAAAATCTAAACTATACCTCCTTGTGTGCCCCCAGGGCGTCCGACACTGCCTAAAGGCATCTTTTACCAGTCAATTAACTTGCTTTAAAAGTTATGTCAAAGTCAGTTCATCAGTCATTTTTAGTAGTGCCTGACCGAAATTTCGGTTTTGTTTCGCCGAAATATTTACCGGAAACTAATTTTAGGAGTTGTCGTGCGCTCTCGCCTAACTTCGTTTCTCACGGCAACGCTCTGGCGAACCCTGGCGGCCATGTCCGGAAATTATCGTGGCCCCTAATTATATGCAATATATAATAATTTATACCTGACCACGTGAGTTTCGGTTTTGGCAAAGAACCGAAATTTCGGCCGTGGCCGAGGCAAAACTCAAGTGGTCAGAGTATAAATCTATATACACTGAATTGTATCCTGGAGTTGGTTTCTTGTGAAACATTTTTTAAATGTTGTATACTAAATAGAAGGAAATTGCTTTCTAATGTTTCAAATAAGGTATTAGAGCGTTACTCTACTGGTGTTTCGCCTATTTCTAGGGCTTCATCAGAGTAGCTGCGTTGACACTAAATTTAAAAAAGAAATATTTACAAACAGAACCATTTCAACGTTTTCCCAAAGGTCTATAAAAAATATTATTAGGGGGTTTATTATGCGGGCCAGATGTGGTAATAAATTTATTTATAATTAGCATATCTGCAAATTTAGTTGATCATTGGTAGAAAGAGTTGTATTGTCTATAAGTGATATTTTAATTTCTAGTTGTTCATATAAATTTAATTTTTACCTTTGTTTTTCTATGGAGTAGTTTAACATTATTAAGATCTATAGAGTGGTTTTGTTTCTGCTACAATGTGTTGAAATGCCTGTGTTTTAACGCATTCCCGTGATGTTTTGTGTTCTTTTATTCTGTTTTTTATGCTCCTTCCACTTTGACCAATATATTCCGCATTACAGTACTACCAATGATCAAATAAATTTCGCAGAATATGCCAATTATAAATAAATTTATTACCACATCTGGGCAGCATAATAAAACCCTAATAATATTTTATAGACCTTTTTGGGAAAAACGTGTTAAATGGTTCTGTTTGTAAATATTTCTCTTTTTTAAATTTGAGTATACGAAGTACTCTTGATGAAGCCCTAGAAAGGCAGAAACAATTGTAGAGTAATGCTCTAATAATTATTGAAACATTAAAAAGCAATTTTTCTATTTAGTATTAATATATAAATATATGTTTCGGTATCAGGTAAAAGTTTGGCCGAAACCGAAATTTTAGGTCGGACACAACTTTTTGAGTAAAGATTTTTACATTTTTAAATTATAAAAAAACATCTTCTTCGAGACGCGTCCAAGAAAAGAGTTCACGTCTGGCAGCCTCGTAGAGAACTTATTTTATGATTAGATTATTATAAAATAATTTTGCCCGGAAGACCTTAAACCTATGTTTTGAAGTCGCTTCTATGCTAGTTTTTTTTATCTTTTATTTAACCCAAATTAAAATAATTATTTTATGTTAAATAATTTTTAATTTATTTCTTTTAAAGTAAATTTTGATTATATTATTACACGAGCAGAATAGCTCTTCGTAATAATAACGTATGTCCTAAAAGTTTTGGCACAAAACTCATTGTCTTTAATTTTAACAAAAACAAAATAATATCAAGTTGCCTTTGAAAACAAAAGTTTATTTACTTTATTTACTGTCAGTTGAGATTTATTTATTTTGAACTTTTCGCTTTAAGATGTCGTATAAATTAGAAATAAGAAAAAGTATCTACAAGTTAGTTGGGCGGATACCCAAAGCTGAAATCTGTCGAATATTCCAGAATGAAAACATTTCACGCAGATCCATTTATAAAACAATAGCGGAGTACGAGCAGGTAAGTACCATGTCTGACTCTCCCAAAAGTGGAAGACCACGTGCATTTACCGCACAGAGGTCAGAGAGATTGGTGAGAAGAGCAAAAACCAGATTGGAATGTCCACGAGGAGACTGGCTAGGCAATACAGATCTTCTAAGAGTACGATATCGTTGGAATTGAGGAGGAATGGTCTTAAATATCGAAAGAGACGTAAGTGCCCCAAAAACTCTCAAGCGCAGCTTCTTCGTATACCAAGATGTTGTCGTGTGTGCCAAAACTTTTAGGACATACGTTATAAAAAGTTTAAGTTTCTTAAAATATTTATTAGATATCTTTATTATGGGGAAAAGCCAAATAATATTTTATTTAAATTTATATTTTCAGAAAACAAATAAAATGAAAAAATCTATTACCTAGGGTATATGCAGTGCCGTATTATCCATTAGGCTGACTAGGCTACAGCCTAGGGCGCCATGAAAGAATAGGCGCCAGGCAGAGGAGTAATAGGCGCTAGACAGGGGAGTTTTAAAAAAGTTTAAGTCGGTTGGGGATTTTTGGACCTTTTTTTGTCTTCAAAATTTTTTTGGTGGGAAATAGGCGCTCCGGGAATTCTAGCCTAGGGCGCTCCAAACAGTTAATACGGCCCTGGGTATATGTTTTCAAGAGCGTAACGTATTATTATGTAATATTTATGTAAGACAGCTTAAATACAAAATCCTAAAACCAGATTTTAATTAGTCGCATAGTCACATGTCCAGCTAACATCCTAAATATATAAAATGATATAAAAATTAAAAACAATAAATAACAAATTCGGTTTTTGTTTTGTTTGTTTGTTTGTTGTTTCTAGTAATAAATTTGGCTAATTATCTTTTTAAAATATGTACAAGGTTTCTTATAAAATTTCGGGTATATTGTTTTCGGTAAACAAGATTACAAGAATTTTATTTAAATAAATTTGTTTATAATGTATTCATATTAATTTTTTCTACAATTGAAGACGTCAGTAGAGGAAGGTGTTATGTCACTTTTACTTGTTTTGAGAAATTTAGATTTTAACATGTTTGGACGTAGATTTTTTTGTTTTTTTTTAATGGATTTTACATTACAAGCAGACAAAATATTTATATTTTTATTTACAAAAAAAAAATGACAACCTTTGAGTTAAATGGGTAAATATCAAATTATTGCAGTAAAATACCAGAAATTGACAAAATATCACAAAGCTTCTTCTTCCACTGACGTCTTTAATTTGTTTATTTTATATGTATGTTAGACAGAAAAATAAAACAAATAATATTTGTGGGTTTACATCTGACATTTATTGCGTGATAATTTATGTCAGACAGAAATTCACTTTTGGACTCAAAGAGAAATCAAGCTTTTTGAAGCTGCCGTGGCTATAGATACAATGTGTTTATGCCAGTTAAGGTTACTTTCAAATGTGACGCCCCACAAGATTGAAGGTATCTTTGCTCTGTAAAACTTGGCCGCTCATAAGTAGAGGATAAGTATTTGATGACTCTTTTCGCGACAAGGAACATGATTGTGTTTTGAATGCATTAAAATGGACGAGATTTTTAGCGCCTCAATCCAATATTAAATTAAGATCCTGCGAAAGAGATATCTGCATCGCTCTGCGTTTGTTTTCAAGTCAGGTTTAGTGATGGGTTTAGGAACCTGAAAACTGGAGTGGAAGGAGTACTATCGTCGGCGAAACTATGAATGGAATTAGTTGTGGACGAAGAAGGTCGTTGATGTGAAGAAGAAACAATGTTCGGTGCCAGAACTGAGCCCTGATGGACTCCAGCATTTACTTGGTGAAAGCTTGAAGAATGGCCGTCACAATAACTTGATAGCCAAGTCGAGTCAAGATGAGATAACTAGAGAGCCAAGTACAGAGTTTGGATTGAAAGACCATGGGGAGGGAAGTTTATTAAGAAGGTGCGGCATGCCAGACCTGGTCAAAAGCTTTGGATATATCAAGAGCAACGATCTGGGACTCACCTTAGATCTTTTATGACGAAAGTTCATAAGAACTTGGTCATATTATCTTTATGTGTTCTATATGAACTGGAGAGCTCACTCTACATATTCTCGGACACACTTCGTATTTTGCTGATTAAAGGAAGACATTGATATTTACTCATAAAATTTGCCACACTTCAAGTCACCAGTCGCACCTGCTTTTAAACTTTTAAAGCACCCATCAATTTTAATGGTATAGCAAGTAACATTGCACTTGGCGGCTTTAATGGGTTTCTAGGCATCTGGGTAAGGTTTTCAAATGAACTCCCAATCCCTGCGAAAATCATTACAAAGTGCATTATTGTGTAGTTATTTTTTTTAACGCAAGCGAAAATATGAAGACCTACTTCAAACTTTCCCAAGTGTCTTCACTATAGATGGAATTTGTAATTAGATAAGCAATTTGTCAGTGGTATGTTTATTTTTCTTTTTATACAGGATAAGTCTAAAGTATTAAAATTAAAATTGAAAAAATAAAATTGGCACCTGTTGCTTACTATTTATTTTAGAAATGATATTACTTTGGCGATCCTAACAAAAAAATATTTTTTAGCTGATTTTGGGTATGTTAAAAAAATGATCATGGGGG
Organism: Listronotus bonariensis; assembly: GCA_014170235.1. Classification (NCBI taxonomy): domain Eukaryota; kingdom Metazoa; phylum Arthropoda; class Insecta; order Coleoptera; family Curculionidae; genus Listronotus; species Listronotus bonariensis. The sequence continues at coordinate 8,762 of JACEGR010000799.1, forward strand.
TCACGTGATATTCTATAAAGGAACCGCTTAAAAACAATAATTTGTTTTACCTTTTTAAATTCCGCGCAAAATTTTAGCCAATACAAGTGTAAAACTTAATAAAAAAGTAAGTTGTTTTTGAGATACTACTGACAGCTAAAAATTGTAATTGCATAAGGTACCGATAAAGTCGATATTCATTAATTGTGTGTTTTTTTATTACAGATTTTGGCTTTATATTCTTCCAGATTACGTAGCACTTTAATATATATATATATATATATATATATATATATATATTATATTCCAAGGTACTAGGTACCAAAATTTTAGAGTACGCTGAAATCTCACTTGAGACGTTCTATGGATTAGAATTCCTTTGGTAAATGCTCGCACTTTTAAGTATGGATGGTGGAGGGGACGATAACTATCTTTTATGGCGGACAAGTTGGAAAAAGTGGCCATCGTAGGCAGTTGGGATGGCGCCACAGTGGCCAGTGGAGGGATTTTTATGGTATTTCTTTTATTTTGTATCTATCTGTCCTTTTTCATTTTGTATCTCACTCTCATAATTCATGGCTCATTGCGGTTAAAAAATCTCCTCTGGCTACTGTGGCGCCACCCCTAAAGTTGCACCTTTCGACGGACACTTTTTTAAAACATTCAGGTGGTTTATCCTCCCCTCCACCATCCATACTTTTAAGCAAATGCTTGACTTTATTTATACGTTTGAAGTAAAATTCTTCTATACACTTTATAAGCAAAACCATTTGCTTTTTTTTATTTATATGGCCCAATGTCTTTATTTAATTCTTTTAATTTGTAGTTTCGCAAATGAAAAGGTTAGAAGCAAAAGGGTCTAAGTGACGTTGTTTTTTTACTAAAATAATTTACTTTAAAAGTCCTTTTCCTTCTACAAAATTTGTACATACGAGGTAATTTAAAAATCGATCACGAAACTTAAAGGGGGTGATTCCTACTTGACAAAATAAGGGTAGAGCTTCACATAATTTTTTTTTCAAAATCTTGTTTTTCGAGTTACAATCTGTCAAAGTTCAATTTTTATTTTGTGTTTTTCGCCATATAAAATTTAAAAAACAAAACTTTTTTTTTTAATTTTTAACACCCCGTTAGTTCAAGTTTAGGTTTTTGATTGTCTCTAAAATGGCGCCCCCAGCATATATATATATTATATTCCTTTTAAATGTAGTTCACAACTTTAAAAGCACCACACCTGGTGTTTAAGAGGGTACTTATCTATTTACCATTTTTTTCATACTTTTAATCAGTGTTTTTGTTTTGGGGGGTTAGTTGAATTTATTTTAATATAAATTTGTCCAATGGAAACAGTAAACGCGAAATCATCAAATCCCGCCATTACTTTATAACTGATTTTTAATATAAAAACATTAATTCTAAATTACTATTTATTATAAAAATACACCAAATTATTTTACTTTACTCATTTGTACTTTATTGATTTTACCATACTTGCGAGAAGCCAAAAGCCAAAACAAATAAAAAAATATACAGGGTGAATTCAAAAATCGATCACGAAAACTTAAGGGGTGATTCTACTTGACAAAATAAGGGTAGAACTCCATATACATTTTTTTCAAATGTCATTCGTTTTCGAGTTACAAGCCGTCAAAGTTCAATTTTTATTTTGGTTTTTTCGCCATATTGCATTTATTTTTTAACCAATCGAGTTGATATTTGGCACACAAATCGAGCTTTGCAGATTCTAAAATTTTAAGACAAAAGTACTTTTTTAAATACCGCCATCGGGCACTTTACCTAAAACTTAAAATTTATTTACATCATAACTTTTTATTTTGACAGATATCGCAAAGCTGGGGCGCCATTTTATAGACAATCAAAAACTTAAAAAATAAGGTACTTCTTATTAAAGTTGATAAACCTCACCGTTTAGGCACCAATAGACATAAAAGTTTTCATCAATTTCAATCAAATTACCTACATACATACAGGGTGTCCAGTAACTCAACCAACAAACTTAACCAAACGATTCTACAACAAAAAATAGGAAAAAACTTTATATAAACATATGTCCTAAACGTCTTAGTTTTTGAACTACGGGGTGTTAAAAATAAAAAAGTTCTTTTTTTGTTTAATGTGGCGAAAAATCAAAATAAAAATTGAACTTTGACGGCTTGTAACTCGAAAACGAATGACATTGAAGCTCTACACCTTATTTTGTCAAGTAGATCACCCCTTTAAGTTTCATGATCGATTTTTGAATCACCCTGTATATACAAATTTTGTAGAAGGAAAAGGACTTTAAAGTAAATTATTTTAGTAAAAAACAATGTCACTTAGACCCTTTTGCTTCTAACCTTTTCATTTGCGAAACTACAAATTAAAGAATTAAATAAAGACATTGGGCCATATAAATAAAAAAAAGCAAATGGTTTTGCTTATAAAGTGTATAGAAGGATTTACTTCAAACGTATAAATAAAGTCAAGCATTTGCTTAAAAGTATGGATGGTGGAGGGAGGATAACCATCTGAATGTTTTAAAAAGTGTCCGTCGAAAGGTGCAACTTAAGGTGGCTGCCACAGTAGCCAGAGGAGATTTTTTAACCAATGAGCATGAATTATTAGAGGTGAGATACAAAATGAAAAAGGACAGATAGATACAAAATAAAAGAAAATACCAAAATCCCTCCACTGGCTACTGTGGCGCCATCCCAACTGCCTACATTCCGATGGCCACTTTTTCAACTTGTCCGCCATAAAAGATAGTTATCCTCCCCTCCACCATCCATACTTAAAAGTGCGAGGCATTTACCAAGAATACTAATCCATAGAACGTCTCAAGTGAGATTTCAGCGTACTCTAAAATTTTGGTACCTACCTTGACCACCAGATAGCGAAAGTAATTCAATCGGCCAATAGAAACTCGACATGGGCATCGACCAGTTTTCTTATTGGTCCGGTGCCAATTTTCGCTATCTGGTGGTCAACGTAAGTACTAAAATTTCAGGGTAGGCTGAAATCTCACTTGTGACGTTCTATGGATTAGTATTCTTTGCATTTACTGGTAGACATGTGATGCTACTGAACAGCAGAATCACGAATGTAGAAATTTCTATAAGTAAATCGCTCGACTTTAATTATACGTTTAAAGTAAAACCTTCTATACCTTAGTGTACATTTACAACGAATTCTGAAGTAACCTTAGTGTACATTTACAACCAATTTTGAAATTTCAAATTGACATTTAAACAAGTGGTTATACTTCACTTGTCCAATTCAAATTTGATAAGTGAAGTTTAACCAATTGTTTAAATGTCAGTTTGAAATTTGAGAATTGGTTGTAAATGTAGCATTATACTTATAAGCAAAACCTTTTGCTTCTTTATATTCATATCGCCCCATGTCTTAAAGACCCTTTTTTCCATAAATCTAGGAGCAGTCAGTTATAAGCATTTTGAATAACGTTTTTATTAGGGCTGGCAAAACCGGGAAAAAATAAAACTCCGGTTTTGGTTAAAACTGGTTAACCGAATATTTAAAAAACCGGTATTAAAAACCGGTTTTAGAACCGAAAAAACCGAAACCGGTTTTTAAAACCGAAAAAACCGAAAACGGTTTTAAAACCGATACACCGAAATCGGTTTTAAAACCGAAAACCGAAAACGGTCTTTAAAACCGAAAACCACAACGGTTCTCAAAACCAAAAAGGCTTTTCTAAACGTAAACGACTGGTTTATATATGACTATTTTCAACAAGCATATTTAAAAATGTTTAATAATGTTAAAAAATATATTTTAATAAAAATAAATATTTTTGTACTAGGTATATTAAAAAATGGGTTCTTAAAATTTACTTTGTTACATATCTTTTAAAATTGAAATCGAATTTAAAAAAGTTTTATATGAAAGTTGCTCATTTTTGTATGTAGATTAAGATTCTAAATAAAAAAATTGGAGTTGTTTCACAAACTAATAATACCATTAAATTTACCCCTTTATTTCAAACAATTCTCACAAGAAACATTTTCTTCTAAAATGCGCCGTTTTCTGGTTATTTGCCTGTCTAAGGTTAAATGAACCACCCTGTATAATCTGTCAACCAATATCCGATTTTACAAAATGAACGGTTTTTCTTTTTTAGATATAAACCGCAATCAACCAAAAACCTATTAATTTATATTTGAAGAACCGCTTTTCGATTTTGGTCCGATTATCCAAAAACCGGTATTCGAAAACCGATTATCAAGAAACCGGTAATTGAAAACCGCTTTTTAAAACCGGTTAACCGATATTCGGAAACCGGTTTTTCAAAACCGATCAACCGGTATTCGAAAACCGGTTTCAAATACCGGTTAACTGGTATTCGAATCCGGTTTTCGGTTTGGCCAAAACCGCGGTTAACCGAAAATCGGTTAACCGGTTAACCGAAGAACCGGTTTCGGTTGCCAGCCCTAGTTTTTATCAATGGATTTTCGGGTAATTGTTTACTTATCGGACTCACGCCAATTTTAATTATTTTTTGGCATACCGCGATTTTTGAGTCGGTGAGTATAAATCTAACGGTCGTATTCACCAAGCAGCTAATGCCAATGCCAAAACGCATTTACATTAGCTGCTATCAGTCTGATATAGTTAGTGAGAGCTTGGTGAATACGATCGTTAGAGAATTTCTAGTCGGCAACGTTTTGTTCTTAGAGATATCCACCATCAAACTTAAAAGCAAATTTACCCTATTTTCATCATATTACCCCTTTTTTTGCAAAGAACTCTTGATTTAAGGCTGATATTGAACTCAATATTTTATTTTTTACCTCTTAGAAACCCATGATTCATTTATTTTTACCCTTTTTTAATAAAGTTGTAAAGATTCACTATAAATCACTTGCAACTTTAAAAAAAAAAAAGTAAAATATTTAGAAAATTGGCTTTATAAGAGGAGAAGACAATATTGAGTGCGTATTTAGCAGAAAGCTCGAGAATTCCGTCCAAATAGAGGAGAAAATAGTGAATTAAGGTTAGTTTCCATTTCAAGATTGATGATGATTATCTCGAGAACAAAACGCTGCCGACCAAGAAATTCTTTTAGATTCGTAATCAGCGCCTTAAATTAACTCACTGTGCCAAAAATCATCAACGTCGGCGTGGCATCCGATAAGTACAGAATTACCGATTACCGAAATACCTATAGAAGTAAATACTGGGTTCCGCCGATTCTATCATAGCCGCAGTCTTAGTTTCGGTACATAGAGCCGCGTCCAAAACTTGCAACAATTCGCCTTGCCGCTCACGCCGCATACCGCGCCACATAGCGCGGACGTGGACGTTAACGGAATTCACGTCGTTTCAAGGGCTTGGCGAATGATTCGCCGGTGATTCGGAACTTGTTGTTTTTGGCGTCAAAGGGCGTGCAAACAGTTTGGTTAGTTTGGTCGGATGTTTGGCGAATTGATGCAAGTCTGGACGCGGCTTAAGACGTACGAGATATTTTGACTGGTTTGCGGCTCCGCTTTAACGCTTAAGCATGTTGCAGCTGCATGATTAGAAATACAAATTCTTTGACGCTGTCATAAGATCAGAGACACCGATCTGACGCTTGCGGCTCTGTCGCACGCCAGCGCCTAGCGCCGCTTGTATCGCAGCGAAGGTCTAGTGCCAATAAATGAAGCTGGAATGGAAACGACACGGCCAACCATAGAAAATTACACAATATGTTAAAGCAGTAATAATATTCGAGGGTGGGGTGTTAGCTTGAGGCCCATGTCGTCGTCCGACGAAAGGTGGAAGCGGTGCGCCGTCAGCCCCTGATCTTGTTTGGCGCGAATCGGCACGCTTGTTGCAGAGGTGAATTGCAGAAAGAGTACATGGTAGATTAGTGAAAAGGATTAAATGCTTGCATTCCTATGGTCGGCCGTTCTGCTTCGATATCGGTATATCAGCCAATCAACCATTAAGCAACTAAAATAAAAATCTTTGCTCAAATGATCTGTGTAGAACAAACCACACCTGTTTATATTGTTGTCGTGCTTGTGCAGGAGCGAGTTAATGTCGTTTATCATAAAACTTAACTTTATAAAACATGTAATTCTAAACGGCCATTAATTTACTATTTTACGATTTACAGCCTATATCTAATAATTTATCTCATTTATTATAAATTTTGTTTAAGTTATAATATGTCTAAAGAAATGCTTGACTAAACTAGCGAAATGTTTACGTTTAACTTAGTCTAGTTACAGATGTCTTAGTGCAAAAATAAATTTTTAAATTATATAAACTTTAAATTTAGAATTTGCCACAATTCAAGTATAAAAAGTACTTTACTTACGATTGAAAAATAAAGCTGGAATCTTTTAGCAGAGACAACAATGAGACAGTAGCTGGTCCTAACAATTTGTCCATTGTATTTATCTCTTTCTGGTTTAACGCAAGTTCAATAAATATGTCTTTGTCTTTCATCATGGCAGGCTATCGTAGATGGAGCAATCATCGATTTGCCCTGGTTGCCCAAGTTGTTTACAATTTCTGCATGTAAACTTTAATGTCCTTTTTTGGCTCACATCTAATTAAGAAGAAAATATACCATGAATCGAATATTTTTAACTTGACAACGTTGCCGCGAGCAGTCACGCCGAAATGTTATTCGATATTTGTGTTTGATATTTTTCAATGGCCGATTTGTTTGGACAGTTTGTTTATATTTTCTGTGATTTATTGTGTGTTTCGTAGTTTTTTTTTACCTTTAATTGGACTTTGAATATTGGCTTTTATTAGTGATCACAGTGTATATATTAAATTTGTGCTTTTTCAACAGATAATTTAAAGGTAATATTGACATGGTTATCTGTAGAAAAAAATCTTTATAAAAAATCAAATAAATGACATTTTAATTAGGTATGTGTAATTATTGAACTAACCCCAATATTTTATATTAATAGGAAACAAAAACAAGTATCTAGCCCATTAAGGGCAAAAATAGCACAGGTATATAATTTGAATTTGGCGGGCAAACGATAAAGTCGACTCACGAGCCATCTGCGTTTACCTTCCTTGAAGACAGACCCAGCAGCTATCTCTCTCTCCGGATAATTTATTTACCTTTAGTTGCTCACTTGTTGTTGCGATCTTGTTTGGCGCGAATCGGCACGCTTGTTGCAGAGGTGAATTGCAGAAAGAGTACGCATGGTAAGATTAGTGAAAAGGATTAAATGCTTGCATTCCTATGGTCGGCCGTTCTGCTTCGATATCGGTATATCAGCCAATCAACCATTAAGCAACTAAAATAAAAATCTTTGCTCAAATGATCTGTGTACAGAACAAACCACACCTGTTTATATTGTTGTCGTGCTGTGCAGGAGCAGTTAATGTCGTTTTATCATAAAACTTAACTATAAAACATGTAATTCTAAACGGCCATTAATTTACTATTTTACGATTTACAGCCTATATCTAATAATTTATCTCATTTATTATAAATTTTGTTTAAGTTATAATATGTCTAAAGAAATGCTTGACTAAACTAGCGAAATGTTTACGTTTAACTTACTGGGCTCTAGTTACAGATGTCTTAGTGCAAAAATAAATTTTAAATTATATAAACTTTAAATTTAAAATTTGCCAATTCAAGTGTATAAAGTACTTTACATCGATTGAAAAATAAAGCTGGAATCTCTTTTGGATTAAATATTTTACTTGCAGCTTGTGTACATAGAAAATTTCTTGTATATAATTATTTGTTATGCCGCAGGAAAATGGTTATTTTAAGCAAATAGCTATTGCCTAAGGCAAATGCCTTCTGCCTGGGCAAATGACTTCATGAAAATAACTTTTATTTAAAAGCCTTTTGCCTAGTTAAATGCATTTGCCGTGGTCCTTGTAAAGCAAATGACTGCAATATATTTAATAACGTATTAGGCGTACAGTGCGTTTTGCAGACTACAGTAAAAAGCAAAAGCACTTGTAATTTGATTGGTTCGAAGCGCTATAGACGGTCATGTAAAACTGTCACATTGGATGATGGTCATGGTTAGTTTTCGTTAGTTTAATATATTTTTTTATTTGTTTTATTAAATATTTAGAAAAAAATATATTTAAGTAACCAGAGCTAACCATGTGTGACAGTTTTGGCATGACCGTCTGGTTATACAAATATTTCTATTTACAATTGCCTAAAATTGCTTAGGCAAATAGAATAAAATGCTAATTAACTAGGCAAATAGTATTTGCCTAGGCAGAAGCTATTTGTCAATAATAACCATTTGTACATTGTTAACCAACAGATTAAATGTAATTTTATTTACTACTAAGTTTTTTTTTTTTTTTGTTGGGAACCGTAAGTGTAGGAACTATACTGGACAATTCTACAGAGCAGAAGCCATGGTACCTACAAAAGCCATAAATCCCCCACAACCCGACGATGGGCAAGAGAGGAAGCCTTTCTGTAAGTGAAGGAAGTTTTCTAGCATTTAAAAAATCTATAATTTAATGACTTTGATACCTTTATTTAAGATTTTTATTTATAACATGAATGTTTTTGCCACAACAAAAATTGTTTAAAGTAAGGGCAATTTAATTATTAATTATGCCAGCTTTTCAAGTTGTGTATTTATGGAGTTAGAGCCCAATCAATATTTTACATCAGGCATGATAGCTGTATCTTTCTTAACTTTATAGGACCTTTTAACAAAAAATATGGCTAGTGAACATGGTGCTTTTTTCAATCAGAAATAGGATTTTATTTATTTTTTTAAATAAAAGATGGGAACCACACAAAATACAGGGCGTCCCAGCGGGAACTGCTGCGATCCATTTCTCGAAAAGTACTGGTTTGGAAACTTTATAATATATTTTAAATTTTATGTCAAAAATGACGTTTACAACCCATTACATAACCATTAATTTCTTTTAAACAAGCTTTAGAATCATTTTAAAAATTTGGTAACAATATAAAGTCAGTGGGGAACATACAACTAAAATATTTTGACAGCTCTACCACTTCCGGGTATACCGAAGTTAATGTCAACTACCCTATTTTAAATGGAATACCTATATATATATATATATAATTATTTTTTAGATTTTGCGTAAAACTTTAATCATAATTTATATATAATGTTCTATACCTAAATCCAACCGTTTTTGACTTATTTTAAATTTTATGTCACAAATGTCGTTTGCAAGCCATTACATAACCATCAATTTCTTCTAAACAAAAGTCTTTAATATGAGTTGGGGTTGGGTTCTTTGTAAAGAAAAACTTCTTTAGTAGACTGTATTGATATTTTCACAATTAATAAATACAGAGTGGTCAAAAATAATAGTTGAAAATCTTTACGACAAAAACCTAAAAGTCAATTTTTTTAAATGGAAACCCCTACCTTTTATTACCTTATCCTATTAGTCATTAAAAATAAGGGTTAGTTTGTATAAAGATGTCTATTTTAAAAATTTATAGTTTTCGAAATATTAACGATTTAATATTTATCTATTCTAACAATGCATTTAAGTACGGGTAGGTACGGGGTAGTTGGCTGTGAGGCCACATTTTGTTGTCAAGACCAACTAGAAGCAAAACTAACCCGTATTTAAAAGCATTGTTATAGAATAGATAAATATTAGTGTTAATATTTTAAAAACTATAAATTTTTGAAATAGACATCCTTATACAGACTTATCCCTATTTTTGATGCTTAATAAGATAAGGTAAAAAAAGATAGGGGTTTTTATTTAAATAAATTGACTTTAAAGTTTTTTGTCGTGATAATTTTTGACCACTCTGTATTTAATAACTAGTAAAAAATATTTATACAGTCTGCTAAAGTAGTTTTTCTCTACGAGCAATCCAACCCCAACTTATATTAAAGGCTTTTGTTTAGAAGAAATTGATGGTTATGTAAAGGGTTGCACACGTCATTTTTGACATAAAATTTAAAATAAGTCAAAAACGGTTGGACTTAGGTATAGAACCTTATACATAAATTATATTTAAAATTGTACGCAGAATCTAAAAACAAATTAATATATAGAGTGTTTCATTTAAAATAAGGAAGTTGACATTAAATTCCGGTATAACCGGAAGGGGTAGAGCTGTCAAAATATTTCAGTTGTATGTCCCTCACTAACTTTATATTGTTACCAAATTTTTAAAATGTTCCAAAGCTTACTTTGCGCGAAATCGATCGCGACGTTTCCTGTGGACACCCTGTATTGTATATACCAGAGGCTAGTGGCCTAAAAATATTATTAAAAAAAATTGAAATAAAAATTTTTTGAAGCTATTTTTTTTGTTCGTTTTGGTTAGTTCTCCTTCCTTTCTAATTCGTATTTTTTGTTTTGTGCATTTAATCAAATTTTATTGACAAATCTTAAATTTTGTAAAATTATTCCTACTTTTTAAAAATCAGATAAAATTTGTTCATTTTTTACGCAGGAATCCGCCCAAAAAACACAAATATTGGGTAATTTAACCACAGACGTAATAACTTTGATCACCGTGATGTTAAAACGCAATTTAATTAGGTTTATAGGCTCTAAACAAGCCAAACCTTTTAAGTAAGCGTAAATTTTCGCACATGGTGTTTGAGAATAAATAAAACATTAGCAGTTAATCAGTAAACAAATTATATTTATTTTAAGTAAATTTATCGGTGAAGTATCGTGATTAATTAAATAATGTATCAGGGTGTTCATTTAAAAACTTTCCACTCAAGTTATCTTCGAAACGAGACAGATTTGAGAAAATCGCCGAAATACGTCAAGATATTTATTGAGGGGAACGTTTTTACAAAAATTGGACGGCGCTCCTTAACCCCTAACCACCAGGGCCACCACCCCAAAATTCTTAAATGAGAAGGCGAGTCGAAGTGATACATCATTTTAAAGCTCCTGACGAGTACTTTATAACCCTAGAATATGAAGTCAATATCTTCACCTATTACAAATGGCGGTACTTTAAAATTACCTAAATACCTTATTTGGATGGCCATATTTCCTAAACTAATAAAGTTAGATGTACCTAATGTGGTGGTTTCTTAAAGCTCTTTTTAATGGTGATACTGGTAGTAATATACAGGGTAGAAGAAAAAGTACATATTTTTTATTTAAGAACCCTGTATATTATTTTACCATTAAAAGATCTTTAAGAAACCACCACATTAGGTACATCTAACTTTATTAGTTTAGGAAATATGGCCATCCAAATAAGGTATTTAGGTAATTTTTAAAGTACCGCCATTTTGTAATAGGTGAAGATATTGACTTCATATTCTAGGGTTATAAAGTACTCGTCAGGAGCTTTAAAATGATGTATCACTCGACCCGCCTTCTCATTTAAGAATTTTAGGGTGGTGGCCCTGGTGGTTAAGGGTTAAAGGGCGCCGTCCAATTTTTTGTAAAAACGTTCCCCTTAATAAATATCTTGACGTGTTTTGGCGATTTTCTCAAATCTGTCTCGTTTCGAGTGGAAAGTTTTTAAATGAACACCCTGTACGTAACCTAGAGGAGTTCTCTTTTAAACTAATAATGTTTTATTTAACATAGTAATTATTAAAGAAATTATTTTAATTAACATAGTCAATTTGTTTAAAACAAAAAAATCTACTTAGTGTAACATAAGGTTAAGAACAAATTAAACAGTTTTATATTTTTTATAACTCGCAAACCTTGTATCCCCATAATCGAAAATTTTAGAAATAAGAAAAACATTTCCTTTAGCCCATGATTTAAAATATTAAATGTTTAAATAATTGTTACTTATAGGGGAGATACCTGTAAAATTAAAAAAAATCTAATATGTTAGTATAGTTCTTTAAGAACACGTCACTAAAATTTTAGAAGATAATTTTTAGTATTTTTTATATTACGAGTCGGTAAGTTACTAAAATCAGCATTGGCAAGAGCCAAAAAGTCATTTTATTTTTTTCAAGCATTGTTTTCTGCACATTTACTTTATTTACTTTTTAGGCTTACCGACAAATTATGATTAAGAAGAAGGTTCAGCGTTCATAAATCATTACAAAGTACACATTTCTTACATTTCTGTTACAGAGGTCGTTCCTAAATGTATTATTTATTACACTGCTTTCTGTCTTACAGCGTTCAAAAATAGTCTGGAAATGTAACTCTGTATTACATTCTTTACCGTGCTCACAAGCGCGGTAACAATTTACCGATTTTGCGCATTTCATATTTGTCTCTTAAAAGAATAGGAAACAAACGAAATTTTTATAATTTTTAGATTTAAAAGTTTTTAAAAAGAAACAAAAATATTTTGCTGATGCTACTATGGTTGTCAAAACAACTTTGTTCATTTTTAGGCTCTTTTTATTTAGCTACTAATTTTTCTCCAAACCACAAAATACCTACAAACTTTTTCAAATTCAAAATAAGAATATCTTTATACAAACACAAACATACAGGTTTTTTAAAATGTATTGCATTAATAAGTATTGATTTGTTTATAAATTTATTTATAGTATATTAAAATTGTAATTTATATTAGTTTATAAATAAATAAATAAACATCTTTAATTATTTTCCGTTACATGCCAGGTTACAAGGGACATTTACATTTCATTTCCTGAGTAGCGTTCAAAAATTGCTTTTACAATGTAATACATTTCAAATGTCATTTTGATTCCATTACAGAGTACAAGGATTACTTTACATTTTATTTACAGGCTGTCAGAAATGTTTGCAACCGTTCGGACTCTGCGCACGTCAAAATTTGTCGTTCCAGCAGTGCCATGTTTGTAACATTATACAATTGTTTGTTGTTCCAGCACTAGTTTTAAGATGTTGTCACATGTTGGAAAAACTGGCTCTTGAAAAGTGTGCAAACTTTCTCTTCAAACAGTACTGACAAATTTTTAACATAACCTTTCTTGTATTGACGTGTATAAGCAGTATGCACGCCTTGTTTATAGTTTGTTCCAGCAGAAAACTGTTGCCAACATTTCTGACTAATGTTTGTAACAATTCTCGCATTTTACGATTGTTGCTAACATTTTTCCATAACATTCCGCTGGAGCAAAACCTCCTATGAGTAAACAAATTATTATTTAAAGTATGTTATTTTAAATAGTTTTATTGGTAAAAAATCGTGATTTATTTAAATAATGTTTGTTACTAGACGAGTTCTATTTTTAAACTAATAAATGCCAAGTTTTATTTAGCATATTAGGTGATTATTTCATAAATTATTTTAAAAAACATAGCCAATTTGTTTAAATCAAAAAATTCTACTGAGTGTAATGTAAAGATAAAAATAAATAAAACCGTTTTTTTTTTCATAAAATCAGTACCCTAATTCGCAAACCTCGTATCCCAAGAATCGAAACTTTTACAGGAGATAAGAAAAAGGCTTGTTAAAAAGACAGCAGATAATAAATGGACAATACGCACTGTGATTTATAGCATAAAAAAGAAAACTATGAAGGAAAAGCGTACGAAAAAAATATTAAATTTACATACATGCCTAGTTTTCATTACAAAAGGTAATGATATCCCACCAAAAACAAATGTAAAAAGGTGAGCCAAGTACAATACTAAAATTATGCTTGGCTGTGGGCTTCGCCGCAAAAACAATGGCGATCTAAATAAGTTCTGTACAAAATCCAAAAATGTATTGTTACGGACATTACAAATAAGTGTTTTTAGTTTATAGAATTGTATAAAGTTAGGACCTTTTAATTTAGTATGATAATTTATTTGAATAACTTACCTTAGATTTTCCAGGTTCTTTCATCACTTTCGAAGGTTTTCGAAAACTCCTCGAATTATCCATTGAGAACTTTTATGTCATCCTGTACTATGGAATTTTCGCGATATTTCTCCAAAATTCTAGATCATTCTTCACTCTTCCACCACTCTATAAAAGGGCGATGAAAACCTCTGATTTGGGTAATATTGGGAATTCAAATTAAGGAGCACAGTGTTGCAATTCGGTCAAACAGCTGATAAAAATTGGTATCTAGATTTAATTTGGCGAAGAATATTTACATAAATAACCTGATTAGTTATTAAATTTTACGAAAAATATCAGACAGCATTTTCTGACAATTTAAATAACACAAAGCAGGATAATAGTCAGTGTTTCGAGAAACTTTATATATAGCCATAAAGCGTAAGTTCTTCGTTATTTACACTTGAACTGCAGATAAACCAGAACTGACTTCGCACGTTTTGCTTCATTGCTGAATTTTTAACGAAATCCATGATGGCAACCACTTAAACGCTTAACACTAGTTGTAGACTAACTGTTTTCTTATTTTTATTACATTCATCCCAACAATCATAAAAATTCTTAAAAAAATAGAATATTAACTGCAACAGCAGAAAGCAAAACTTGATTATGAAATGTCATTATGTTCGAAATTTGCAAATGCAACGTTGCCAAGTCGCTTAATTTTAGTTTTCAATAGATTCAACTTTTGTGGTGTAAACTTCGAGACATTGACTAGTTAGGATTTGTCGTTATTGTAACCATAGTTACGTTCGATTGGTAAAACAAAGAGGTGTTTTTATATACGAGGTGATTCGGAACAGTATTTATAGAACAAATAATATTATGAACAAGTATGAAACTCTATTTCTTTTTATTTTTATTGGATACCTGTGTTTGAAGACAATAATAATTATAGTTTTACTCGAATTGTCTTTGCTAAGATTGACATCCCAAGTTAGTGGATGGTGCAGAAAGTTTGATTTTAATCAATTCTGGAGTTACAGGGTTTGCAAATTATTGTGACAATATTTAATTATTAGTTTTGTTTGATTTAAAAGGGTTTCTATGTAAATTAAAATCAAATAAGTTTACTTACGATCTCGAAAAGGCTGTTGTTACTTACGTGTTGTTATCTGAAACAGAAAAAAAATAGGTTAGGGTGGGTTTAATTTTTTTTTATTAATTAAATATTGTTTGGATTTTTTATCCTTGTGACAGTCCACGAAGGCTTATGCCTAAATACTAGAGCACCGTGGGGGCGGATTATTAGATGTTTAACCCATCTTTTCCCTGTTTCTCCAATGTTCTTCACGCACTGCAGCAGTTTTGACATTTCACAGCACTTTTTAGACAACGTGGTTAGACAAACGTTATTTTCAAATACCTACTACTCCCCTCCCCCGGCTGGCGATCGAACCCGGACCTTCTGAGCTAGAGATCAAAGACACTGCGCTATCGGGAAGAAGCTTGTGACAATTTTTGGTTTATGTATAACATTTAAACCTCTAGAGAAAAAGGTATTTAAATATTTGTCGATTTTTTATTAAATAAATTAACTATAAAAATTAAATTAAAATAAAATTTTATAAAATTGGTTGCAAGATATGGTCTACCTGACCTTCATACTATTATTGAAATTATTTTACAAAATTCAGTATATTATTGTGCAACGCAATTTTTGTTAAATAACCTCCCAGATGTTATGATCAATATAGGATATTATAATTTAATTATTACCAAGTAAAATTTTCGAGTTAATCATCAAGAAGATTTCCTAAATTCATAATCTTTTTTTCTAAGAATACCTTAGGACACCTAAATGCCAAATAAGTTTGATATGACAAATTCATGGCCAATAATTCGGGACAAGGATTAATAAGGAAAAGTTAGAATGGTTTTTTTACAATTAAAATAATAGCGCATCCTGTCATGGTTATAATTATTTGATAATTTTTATTACTTCATTTGCCGAAATTTTAAAATTTCAAATAAAAATTATATATTTGTTTAATTACATAATGTTTAAATTAGTCTATATTTGGTAAGAAACTATAAAATGTAATCTAGCGTTTTTTAACGATTTTACTTAACTTGGAGTCCCAGATCGTGGCTCTTGATATATCTAAAGCTTTCGACCAAGTCTGGCATGACGCAACTTCTTAATAAGCCCTCCGTCCTTCGGTCTTCCAACTAAACTCTGCTCTTGGCTCTCCAGTTAATCGACTCTAATCGACGTATATCAGTCATTGTTGATGGCCACGTCTTCAAGCTTTCACGAGAATTAATGTCTGGAGTGCCTCAGGGTTCAGTACTCAGCACCAACTTTGTTTCTTCTTCACATCAACGATCTTCTTTCTTTCCACAACCAATCCCATTCATAGTTATGCTGACGATAGTACCCTTCACTCCACTTTTCAGGTTCCCAAACCAATCTCTCAACCCGACTTGGAAAGCAAACGCAGGGCGATGCAGATATCTCTTTCACAGGATCTCAATTTGATATTGGATTGGGGCGCCAAAAATCTCGTTCAATTTAATGCATCCAAAACACAATCATGTTCCTTGTCGCGAAAAAATCATCAAACACTCATCCTTTGCTTATGAGTGGCCAGGTTTTGCAGAGCGGGGACACATTTAACCTTGTGGGCGTCACATTTGAGAATAACCTTAACTGGCATAAACACATTGTATCTATAGCCACCGCGGCTTCAAAAAGCTTGGATTTCTTTTCCGAGCCAAAAGTATTTTTCTCCTTCAATTTATACACTTTGTATGTGTCCCAAATTCGACCCTCTCTGGAATATTGTTCTCATGTCTGGGGAATGGCATCCCCTACAACCCTCAGCATTCTTGATGCCATTCAAAGAAGGGCTGTTCGTCTTATTAATGATCCTTTACTTACTCAAAGACTTCCTTCTCTTGCCCATCGTCGAGCTGTGGGAGATCTATCGCTCTTCTATAGATACTTTTACGGCTTCTGCTCCGACGAATTGTCCAGTATAGTCCCTCCTCTTGCAGCTCCCAACAGAGAAACTCGTGGTGCCGCGCGTATGCATCCCTATACAGTTCAATTGGACAGGCCCCGAACTTCCCATTTCGTTCGTTCTTTTATCCCTAGAGTTTCTAGACTGTGGAACCTGCTGCCAGCGGAGGTCTTTCCTTCCCCCCAAATCTTCAAGTTTTAAGTCCCGTGTTAACAAACTTCCTCTTACCCTGCTTAAGACACCCACGGTACGTTAGTATTTAGGCTTTCACAAACTTATCAAGTCCACGTTAACTTTGGCGCTAAGTGAGAAAAAGCGGCGAGGTATGATATAGGTGTTTTTTGTAATAAAATCAAATGACAGTACTTTGTTTAAGTTTTTATACTTTCTTTTTATTAAATGCCAACGACTTTCACTCATTACCCTATGTTTAAATTAAAACACGTTGTTTTTTAATTTTCCGCAAGAAACGCCCTTGAAAAATAATCGTATAAATTTTCGTCTGAAGACAGCAAATTATATTGGAAATGCAGACGACTAACCCACTGCATAATACTGGGATAATAACTTTAATAAGTGTACCATGGAAAATAATATAGTACGTTGGTCTATTTAAAGAACCATGTACGTGTAAGATTACGTTTGTGTGTATGTCTAATGGTACCAATAACACTATCTAAGAATAAAAAAGGAAAAAAAAGAAAGAGTAATGACCTTTTCTTTGTTATCATTCTTTTTATATACGAGAAAAGTAAAGAAAGGGAAGCCCCGACCTAAGTATATTAGGTTATAGTAGAATAGGGTTCAAAGTAAGGACTGTTTAAATTTTTCTTTTTTGGTTATCAAGTAATTTGGTTATTAAGAAAAAAAACAAAAAGAGGGGGCCCCTACCTAACTATATTATGTTATAGTGGTTTAGTGGATGAAGAGCCCCGCTTTGAGGATAAAGACCTATTTTTTAAATTTCTTTAAAAAAAACTACAAATATTGGCCCTGTATTCGGTAAGAAAATTTCACACCAAGTTTGTGTTAAATAATAATATTTTAACTTATTTGCAACTTTGACATTTGCTTTAAAATTTTACTATAAAATACATATTTCTCCATTTTACCAATTATAGTTGCAAATATATGTAATTTTAAAGGTTTGCTCTTCACTTATGTCTAGTACTTCAGTCTTATGATATTATTTTACTAACTGTAGTTGTATAAAATTGTCATTTGAGGTCTTAAAACCTTATATTATTTTATAATATGTTATGTCTGAAATACTACAATTGGTACAAAATAACATTTTCTTTAATTATATATGTGAACGACAGACATGACGTTAAAACAAATTCAATGATTATGTCAAAAAGTTCCACTATAATTCGCTTCAGGGTACCCCAGGCAGGAGAAAAAGATTCCGATAAATACTTGTGTTGTCATGGTAATGCAACCAAAACTACACATTTGATTGGTCAAAAAACAGTGGTGTGGAATTTTCATTAAAATCCAGTAATTATTCGCTAATATATTGTAATTTACAATAATAGTACTCTGAAATTTTTAATCTATACTAATATACATATAAAGAGGTAAAGTTTTTAACTTTGTTTGTAGGTTTGTTTGTTTGTTTGTAGCCGCTAATCTTCGGAAGTGCTGAACCTATCATAAAAATTCTTTCACAATCAGAAAGCTACACTATTCAGGAGTGTTATAGGCTGTATTTTACAAAAGACAATAATTGTAGTTTTTCTATAGACTTCCAGAACAATGCTGAATTTTTGGTCATCAGTTTGGACGCTGGCTAGGCTGAATTTATGTGGTGGCAAATTATACGCACTGTTTACATGTGTTCTCGATGGATACCCGCTTTATAAATTTCAAGAAGCGAGCGTCCAAGGCTGATGACCAAAAATTTAGCATTGTTCTGGATATCTATAGTGAAACTATAATTGTCTTTGAATTTACTATAATTAAACAAAAACTTTAGATATGTGCACGGGTCCGCATATTTTAATATACCGGGTGTTGCTCTGTCGAGCGGGACATAGGGAATCCCATGTAAATTTTGAAGTGGTCCAATATTGGCTCCCCTAATTATTTTAGAAGAAAATATAATTAAGGATTTTTTAAAGAGCACGAAGTTGTACCCAGTGTACAAATTCCAGCTCTTCTCAGTCCGCCAGCTAAGAGATAAATGCTAAAATAAGTTACGAATCTCCTATCTTCTTACGCGCCCTGTATTATTAGAAGTTTATAAGAAAATGCTGGAAAAATTATTTAACCTCTTACTCTCAAGTTGTCAGATCAATGTCACATCATTTTTAAATAATTAACTAATTAAATGAAGAAAAAATCACTATTATTTTATCAGGAAATAGTTATCGAAGAGTAGCGGACATGTTTGCAGCCTATTTTCCTAATAGGCCAATATCAAGTAAATCGATCAATAGAACGGACGATAAAAAAATTTGAAACTACAGGCACAGTAATCAATAATTGCAAATGTGAAGAAAATCGACGTGATCTTTCGCCAAACGATTTTTTTCTATGGGGACATTTAAAAACTAAACTACCAATAAAAAATATGAAAATTTAGTCCAGCTAAGGAATACTATTTCCGCTGAATGTGCCAGAATATGGATGTACCAACTAGCCAACGTAAGAAATGAGTTTTATAATCGTTTGGGTTATTGTCTGGCAGTTAATGGAGGAATATTTGAGCATTTGATTAAATCCTGATATTTTCGTCATAAATTGATTTCTAAATGTAGAAAAATTTGTTTAATTGTCTTGCGTAACTGTGAGTGCATGTGTTGGAATTAGCTGTAAACTAAAATCAAATGCGAGGATTCTTTTGAAATTCCCGTATTAAATTGTTCAGTTTTGGCAATGACATTATAAATTAATGATCTAAATTGTCACTAATAAATCGATATAGTGTTTTTATTGTTGATTTCTAGAGTACAGGGTGCATAAAGAGATACTACGTTGCAGAAGTATTAAGCAGTTTACTCTTTACTGGTTGGTTGAAAAATGCTCAAATTTTTATCTTGGGTGGAACTTACTGTGCTCTTCAATAAATCCTAATAGCATTTTTTTCTAAAATAATTAGGGGAGCCAATATTTGACTACTTCAAAATTTACATGGTATTCCCTATGTCCCGCTCGACGGAGCAACACCCGGTATTTTTATTTACCTTTTCGGGGTATTATTTAAAATTAAAAAATTTAGTGTTCAGTTTAAATTTTTTGACTCTATTACAGATTCAAAGTGTTGGAAAGGTTACAATAAAATTAATACTTACTTTTAGAGTCGAATCACCGAAAAAAGAACCCTGTGGTTAAAAAAACGTCATTAAAATAAATTCCACGTTATAAAAGTATACTGAATAAAAAAAACTGTTTTTTTAACCTAATAAGGTTATGGATGGGAACACACACGACAGGAAGATGACTTAATAGTTACTAAATGCATGATTGTTTTTTTATTGTTAAGTTAACATGTAAAAAAAACTTTAAATGCGCTAAATTTGTTAATACTTTTTAATAACAAATTAAAAGTATAAAAGTGGCAGAACTTTAGACCTAAATAAACAAGAAAATTAAATATCTGTTAACTATTACTTTAATTCCTATTTATCTTTGTAATTCATGGACTAAGAGTACATCGTTATACTGAATCCGATTCAACCGATCGGATAAAACTTAATCCGATTAAGAATTGCGATATACACGTTTTAGGTTGAGAAGAGAATTAAATTGAACACCATAAGTCAATCCTGTCTTTCAAGCAATTTGAATTGAGTTTAGTCGGATCGGAGGTTAAATTTATACGATATTCACGATTTTGGAATAGGTTTTTTTTTATCTTTGGACAAACCACGAAGACTAAAGGCCTAAATACTAACGTACCGTGCGTGTCTTAAGCGAGGTAAGAGGGAGTTTGTTGACACGGGACTAAAATACTTGAAGATTTGGGGGGGAAGAGCAGCAGGTTCCACAATCTAGAAACTCTAGGGATGAAAGAACGAACAAAGTAAGATATTCGGGGCCTGTCCAGTTGGACCGTATAGGGATGCATACGCGCGGCACCACGAGTTTCTCTGTTGGGAACCGTGAGTGGAGGAACTATACTGGACAATTCTTCAGAAGAGAAGCCATGGAAGTACCTATAAAAAGCGATAAATCCCCCACAGCCCGACGATGGGCAAGTGAGGGAAGCCATTCTGTAAATGAAGGATCATTAATGAGACGAATAGCTCTTCTTTGAATAGAATCAAGAATGCTTAGGGTTGTGGGGGACGCCATGCCCTAGATATGGGAACAATATTCCAAGGGAGGTCGGATTTGGGACACATAT
This sequence comes from Listronotus bonariensis, assembly GCA_014170235.1. Taxonomy (NCBI): domain Eukaryota; kingdom Metazoa; phylum Arthropoda; class Insecta; order Coleoptera; family Curculionidae; genus Listronotus; species Listronotus bonariensis. The sequence goes on from JACEGR010000799.1 coordinate 29,796, forward strand.
AAAGTGTATAAATTAGAAGCGGAAAAATACTTTTTGGCTCGAAAGAGAAATCCAAGCTTTTTTGAAGCTGCCGTGGCTATAGATACAATATGTTTATGCCAGTTAAGGTTACTTTCAAATGTGACGCCCACAAGATTGAAGGTGTCTTTGCTCTGTAAAACTTGGCCGCTCATAAATAGAGGATGAGTATTTGATGACTCTTTTCGCGACAAGGAACACGATTGTGTTTTGGATGCATTAAAATTGACGAGATTTTTGGCGCCCCAATCCAATATTAAATTAAGATCCTGCGAAAGAGATATCTGCATCGCTCTGCGTTTGTTTTCCAAATCACGTTTAGCGATGGGTTTAGGAACCTGAAAACTGGAGTGAAGGGTATTATCGTCGGCGAAACTATGAATGGAATTAGTTGTGGACGAAAGAAGGTCGTTGATGTGAAGAAACAATGTTGGTGCCAGAACTGAGCCCTGAGGGACTCCAGTATTTACTTGGTGAAAGCTTGAAGAATGGCTGTCCACAATAACTGATATACGTCGATCAGATAGATAACTAGAGAGCCAAGTACAGAGTTTAGTTGAAAGACCATAGGAGGGAAGTTTATTAGTCATTTTAAAATGACAGTTAAGTAAAACAGCTGATAAGTGCAGAAACGAAATAGTGGGAAATAAAATAAGCTTAAATATTTGCTAAAATATTGTAATAGTGTTTCTTATATCACAAAAGTAAGGTTAGAAGTTAACTTTTATTTGTTTGCTCTCTTTGTCATTGTATACACTTTTCTTTGTCAAATTAAAAAAATTTTTTAATTAATAATAATAACACCCCGTAGTTCAAAAACTAAGACGTTTAGGACATAATATGCTTATATCATGTTTTTTCTTATTTTTTGTTGTAGAATCGTTTGGTTAAGTTTGTCGATTGACTTATTGGACACCCTGTATGTATGTAGGTAATTTGATTGAAATTGATGAAAACTTTGATATCTATTGGTGCCCAAACGGTGAGGTTTATCGAGTTTAATAAAGAGTACCTTATTTTTTAAGTTTTTGATTGATGGCTCCCAGCTTTGCAATATCTGTCAAAATAAAAAAGTTATGATGTAAATAAATTTTAAGTTTTAGGTAAAGTGCCCTCTGGCGGTATTTAAAAAAAGTACTTTTGTCTTAAAATTGTAGAATCTGCAAAGCTCGATTTGTGTGCCAAATATCAACTGGATTGGTTAAAAAATAAATGCAATATGGCGAAAAAAACAAAATTAAATTTGAACTTTGACGGCTTGTAACTCGAAAACGAATGACATGTTGAAAAAAATTATATGATGCTCTACCCTCATTTTGTCAAGTAGAATCACCCCTTAAGTTTCGTGATCGATTTTTGAATCACCCTGTATAGAAAAGGTTTGATGTAAAGTTATTTGTTATTATAATTTTGCACTACTTTTCTCAACATCAATTTAAGAGATTTTGCCTTTATTACATCATTTTATCAACAGTAGGTATATATAAGTAAGTATCCTGTATGAACACGTAACGATCTGGTCTTGACATCCAAGTCGGTGTAAGCAAGTAATAATATATTTACACTAAATTGGAAAGTTCTTGTGCAAGGTAATTTTGTATTCGCTAATTTAATTTCGTACTCAAGGGCTCATACCGTGCGCGCTTAAACTTTCTGCACTCGGCAGGTCAGTGTTGCATCAAGAAAACTGTTATGTCATCAACCTGTAGACTCGCCTTTATTACGATAATATACGTACCGAGAATTTTTTCTTATATAATTGTTTTTGCTGCTGCTGCTGCAATCCAGCAGAGGTTTGTTGTTTTGTGTTTTTTTAAACCTCAATGATGATCAATTACAAAAAATTAAACTGACTTATAGTAAGAACATTTTAAAAGCGCAAATTCGATACCCTTTGAAAAGAATACAAAAAAACATAAAAAGGCCGCCTGCAATCGGACTATTCTATACAAAGGCGCCGCTATCCTTTACAGCGACGCGCCGATACACTATGGGATAGAAATCCATTATTTTGGCCAAAAAGCAACTTTGAAATTTTAATGGCTCATGCTGTGTATTTCAAAGTAGATACTCCAAACTACATGTACGCAAAATTATAAAAGGATATGACGACTTCTATTGGGGTAATAAGAAACTTGAAAATGTATTTTAAGTAAACATAAATATACAACATTATTTAATCTACCTAGTTTATTATTAGCCTTGTTTACTAAAAAAGTAAAAGAGTTTAAATAATAAGAGCTATTGTTGTGTTTCCGATGCAGTCTCGCTACTTTTGTCAAAGATTTTTTACCTTTTTCTTTATCAGTTTTTGTACTTACAATTGCCTTCCTACTTTTTGCTACTTCTGAGTGTAAGGACAGATACAAGATTTTTTAAAATTTACAAGGTTTTCCATCTTAAAATTTAAAATGTTTTGTCCTACACTGTATATCCTAAAAGATAAAAGCATTCTGATGAAAGATATGGAGTCTACAGAATCTACACAACAAAACTGTGTTTTTTATTTATTTTATACGTTAAAAAATAAAAAAGTTGGGAAGATGTATCTCTATTACGCTTCTAAGAATAATTTAAAATTATTTTTTAGATTTAGAAGGTCATATTTCCGAAACTAATTGAGATAGACACATCAAATATATTTTTTTACAGCATTTTATAAGATTTTTTGGTGGTGATATAATATTTAGGGTATTCCATTTAAAAATACCTATTGTCGTACTCTGTATATCATATAAGATAATAATCATCGAATTACTGATTATAATACTACCGAATTAACCAAACAAGCTGACATTTCAGTTTATTTTGTACAATAAAAAATAATAATGTAAAGGGGGTGTAAATTTATAATAACATATAATAAGTTTTAGGTTCCCAAAAAGCATTTGTAATAATTTATAATATTTTTCCAGTAAAAAGCACCTCATTTTAAGTTAGATTGATAAGTTTCAGAATTTTGACCAAAAAATTAATTTCTTTCTCATAGTGCGATGACCAGCTGCATCAACCGGCATATCATAAAAGAAATATAGAAAAGGCGGCCGCGAAGACAAGCATGCCGATTTATTTGCTTTAAACTTTTTTGTGATTTTTTTCTTATCAAAGAGCACCGAATTTACATTTTTAAACTGTTCCTTCTATACACGAAAGTAAAGGTAGATATTTAATTTTAGATTAGCAGCGACTGGTGATGGCCAATTTGGTGGCTCTGCTCACTGCGCCACCAGTGAGACTTGCTGGAAAAAATTTTAAACGCCATTTTCTCGTAAAAATCTCCCTGATCTTAACATAGTAAAGATACATCAAGACGTCTATTGCACCATACACAGGTATGCGCATTTTAAATATGTCGTAATAAAATTGTTTTAACGTCACAACGAAAATGGCAAAAACAAATAAAAACCGAAAGTGTTATGTATAACCGACCGAATGCAGAAATATTTATATTTTAAAGTAGGTCTCTGCTCTGAAATAGTTTTGTAACACTTTCTCGAATGATGTTATATAGACGATATTTCATTTTTCTTATATAATTTGTGTTAATCAGTTACCCGTTATTTATAAATGATTTTTAATTTTATAACATTAATATACAGGGTGTTTTACAGGTTAATGTAAAAAATTTCCTGAATTTGTTTTTTTTTAAAGAAACTAAAATATTCCTTAAATTTTAGGATTATCTTTCTAATTGACGTATATCAGTCATTGTTGATGGCCACTCTTCAAGCTTTCACGAAATTAATGCTGGAGTGCCACAGGGTTCAGTGCTGGCACCAACTTTGTTTCTTTTTCACATCAACGACCTTCTTTCTTCCACAACCAATCCCATTCATAGTTATGCTGACGGTAGTACCCTTTACTCCACTTTTCAGGTTTCCAAACCAATCTCTCAACCCGACTTGAAAAGCAAACGCAGGGCAATGCAGATATCTCTTTTACAGGATCTTAGTTTGATATTGGGTTGGGGCGCCAAAAATCTCGTTCAATTTAATGCATCCAAAACACAATCATGTTCCTTGTCGCGAAAAATCATCAAACACTCATCCTTTGCTTATGAGTGGCCAGGTTTTGCAGAGCGGGGACACATTTAACCTTGTGGGCGTCACATTTGAGAATAACCTTAACTGGCATAAACACATTGTATCTATAGCCACCACGGCTTTAAAAAAGCTTGGATTTCTTTTCTGTGCTAAAAAGTATTTTTCTCCTTCCAATTTATACACTTTGTATGTGTTCCAAATTCGACCCTCTCTGGAATATTGTTCTCATGTCTGTGGAATGGAATCCCCTACAACCCTCAGCATTCTTGATGCCATTAAAAGAAGGGCTGTTCGTCTTATTAATGATCCTTTAATTACTCAAAGACTTCCTTCTCTTGCCCATCGTCGAGCTGTGGGAGATCTATCGCTCTTCTATAGATACTTCTACGGCTTCTGCTCCGACGAATTATCCAGTATAGTCCCTCCTCTTGCAGTTTTCAACAGAGAAACTCGTTGTGCAACGAGTATGCATCCCTATACGGCCCAATTGGACAGGCCCCGAACTTCCCATTTCGTTCGTTCTTTTATCCCTAGAGTTTCTAGACTGTGGAACCTCCTGCCAGCGGAGGTCTTTCCTCCCCCAAATCTTCAAGTTTTTAAGTCCCGTGTTAACAAACTTCCTCTTACCCTGCTTAAGACACCCACGGTACGTTAGTATTTAGGCTTTCAGCCTTCGTGGATGTGGATTGTCCAAAGATAAAAAAATTAACCCATGCGGGGTCATCGAAATTATTTGTGCAAACTAAAAGATACAAAATAATTGAAATTCCAGTGGCATTTTTAACGGCCTTTAAGATAAGAAATGAGAGAAAACAATTGGCAGTCAGGTTTTTGATCTATTCCGCAAAGTGATCTTTTTTAAATGAGACACCCTGTATTTTTTATCAGCGTTAGAAAGATCTTTAAAAATACCTTTACTTTCGAAAATATGGCCACCGCACCGTCAGGTTTTATTAGTAAAGTAGATTTTTTTTAATGTAACACTCTGTAGATTGTATTACTATTAAAAAGGTATTTTAAAAAGCTTTTAAAAAACTAACATTTAATATGTCTATCTTTTATCGTTTTGGAAATATAGCCATCCAAATCTAAAAAATGGTTAGTAGATAGTAATTTCCATTTTATCATCCCTGTTGCGAAAAGAGGCATCAAATACTCATCCTTTATTTATGAGCGGCCAAGTTTTGCAAAGCAAAGACACCTGTAATCTTGTAGGAGTCACATTTGGGAATAATCTTAACTGGCATAAACACAATGTATCTATAGCCACGGCAACTTCAAAACAGCTTCGATTTCTCTTTCGAGCTAAAAAGTATTTTCCCTCCTAATTTATACATTTTGTATGTATCCTAAATTCGAGCTTCCTTGGAATATTGTTTTCATATCTGGAGCATGGCGTCCCCCACAGCACTTAGCATTCTTGACTCCATTTAAAGAAGAGCTTACGGACAGGCCTTCTTCTCTTGCCCATCTTCGGGCTGTTGGGGATTTATCGCCTTTTTATAGGTTCTTTCATGGTTTCAGCCCTAAAGAATTTTCCAGCATAATTCACTTAACTCATGGTTCCTAACAGAGAAACTCGTGGTGCCCTATACAGTCCATTTGGACAGGCCCCGAACTTCCCACTTTGTTCGTTCTTTTATCCCTAGAGTTTTTTATGCAATTTTTTAAAGTGGAATACCCGGTACAATGCTTGAATCTACAAACTTAAGTTTTGGCGCAGAAAATAAAAAAGAAAACAAATAAAAATACTGTTTTTCTGCAAATTAAAAAAAGATACATGTTTCGAACAGTTCCGGATTAATCCCATTAGCAAACTAAGCAATTGCTTAGGGCAATACGTTCTGGGGGCACCAAAGATTAGAAAAGTAGAAACGTCGGTTTGAGTGTCACATTTTTGTTTTTGAGAAAGGTAAAAACATTTTTTTTTAATTTCTGGTAAAAAAATCCTTAAATTTGTTATCTTGTATTTATTGGTCCTTAAAAAATTTCCTACTCTAGTGTAGGGGGCACCACAGGGGTTGTGTGCTTCGGACATCATAAAGTCTTAATACGGCACTGGTTTCAAAGCAATTTTTTATTCATAAAATCTTTTTTTTAAAGCAATTTTTAATATTAGCAGAGACAACAATGAGACGAGCAACTAAATGTAAATAAATTATCCGAGAGAGAGATAGCTGCTTGGCCTTCCTTGTCTGTCTTCAAGGAAGGCAAACGCAGATGGCGCGTGAGTCGACTTTATCGTTTGCCCGCCAAATTATATAGCTGTGCTATTTTTGCCCTTAATGTTAGGTACTTGTTTTTGTTTCCTATTAATATAAAAGATTGGGGTTTAGTTCAATAATTACACACACCTTATTAAAAATGTCATTTATTTGGTTTTTATAAAGATTTTTTGTTACAGATAACCATGTCAATATTACCTTAAATTATCTGTTGAAAAGCACAAATTTAATATATACACTGTGATCACTAATAAAAGTCAATATTCAAAGTTCAATTAAGGGTAAAAAACCACGAAACACACAATAAATCATAGAAAATGTAAACAAACTGTCCAAACAAATCGGCCATTGAAAAATATCAAACACAAATATCGATTAACATTTCGGCATGACTGCCTGCGGCAACGTTTGTCAAGTTAAAAATATTCGATTCATGGTATATTTTCTTTCCCTTAATTAGATGTGAGCCAAAAAGGACATTAAAGTTTACATGCAAAAATTGTAAACAACTTGGCAACCAGGGCAAAGCGATGATTGCTCCATCTACGATAGCCTGCCATGATGAAAGACAAAGACATATTTATTGGAACTTACGTTAAACCCGAAAGAGATAAATAAATACAATGGACAAATTGTTAGGACCAGTTACTCGTCTCATTCTTGTCTCTGATATTAGCAAAAAATTACATTTTTGAACAAACATCGTACATGACTGATACACTTTCACATTCGATGGCTGACGTTTAGGTTTTGAATCATGCAGAATGTGTTTATAGGAAAAAAACCGTTTATTTGTAAAATTAATTATAAAAAAGTTTCCCATATGCCGCCAACTTACATAGACTAGCTGTAGGGTAACGTTAGCCATTTTAATTTTAAGTGTAAAAAATACATACGTATAGGTATATTATTCTACAACGTAAAAATTTAATTAAAATGCAAAAACCAATAATTATGGTTGAAAAACAATTAGAAATGAAGATAATTTATAATATTTTAAACGTAATAAAATACGTAAATTAGATATCGCAGTACGTAGTTTGATCTAAACGATTATTTTTATAGTTCACAATTGTTGACAATGAGTTTTATTTTATTGATGTCCTAACAAACCGGGTGTCAAGTTACAAAATTACAACCCCCTTAACTAAAAAATAATTTGGTAAGTCCTAGCAACCACATGGCACCTATCCATTTGGATACCCATATTGAGGTGGTTGTGAAAAAAAAGTTACCCATATTAAATGGTTGTAAAGTAATATGTAATTCGCCATTTTGTATCGGCGGCCATCTTAGATTTACAATCATAAAGAATGTATTATATTGTATTACTATTAAGATTTGGAGTGTGTACCAAAATTCAGATCGAACTGTCGTCAGGAAGGCGGTCAAATTCCAATTACTAAATTTGACCCAAACAAACAAATAAAAAAATAAATAACAAATAAACTGGCCAAACAAAATTAAACCGTTTAAAAATTAATAAAAATATAAGTTGTTGTTTTGATATATTTTAAAAAATAAACGTCAATAAAGATTATTTACAACAGTTAAATTAGTTTGATCCAATTGCTATACAGGGTAATTCAAAAGGTATGTTTTGTTTCTGATTATTAAGCAGAAGTTTTCTTTTTAAACTTTAAAATAACTTTTTGTTCTAAACAAGTTTTCCAAAATATATTTTGTTCCAAGTTCAAAAATAAAGATGGTTTTTTCTTATGCTAAATTTGTAAATTTGCATTTACCTCGAAGACGGCAGGACACATTGAAACTTTAATCAGTGTTTTGTGAGGGTAGGTATATGCAGAGATTTTGATTAAGAATAGAATTGAATACTTCCAAAAAATAGGTAAGTATCTTTACATGTCCCCACATGAAAAAATCTGCGGGTTAAGATCCGGAGATCGCGGTGGCCAAGCGACGAGACCACCACGACCCATTTATCGAGTTGGATATTGTCCATTTAGGAAATCAGTGACGCCTCTTCCATAATGGGCTGGAGCACCGTCATGTAAAAAAGAACATACTTCTTCTGATTTGAAAAGAAATATTCTTAAATAGTACAGGTAAATGGTTTTTAAAAAATTCCAATACATTTCGCTTGGAAAATGTGGTCCGATGATTTCATTATAAATAATTGCAGCCCAAATGTTTATAGACAATATTCTCTGAAAATGTGAGGTGAGCGTAAGGGGTTTTCGATTGCCCAACGTGTTTGATGTGGAAATCGTTGATTCCATCCCTTGTAAATGTAGCTTTGTCACAAAGGAGGGTTCTTGAAAGAGTATCCAAATGATTGCTCCACCATTCACAAAGACGGACACTTTGTGGAAGATCAACAGGAAGAAGTTCTTGTACTGGTTGATAATGATAAAGATGTAGTCCGTCTTCTTTCAAAGTGTCTTGCACAGCAGTTCGAGCTTGTCCGATAAGTACAGAAATTCTTCTTGTACTAATACCAGGATTATTCACTAAAGAACTTCTTTAGCATTGTTTCTTCGCAAATGTTCCCTTTCGCAAGTCCGTTTAGGGAATGCACCTGTTTGCTTGTCTGGAAGATGGCGATTTGAGTATCGTCCTTGATATTCTCTAACTGAGCCGATGATACAGTTCTCGCCAGTTGAAAAGATGCCACGACGTCATTACTTTCTGTCTTACTTTCAATTATTCTCCTTTTTGTTGCTCGCACACGATATAAACGACGCGTTTAGACAGCGATAGTTGATCGCCGTCTTTATTTGTATGACGCTTGTGGCATCTTTGTAACTGTTTTTTAGTCTACTTCGTTGCATTATCCATACACGAAAATCATGTCCCCATATTTTTCATGAGAATAAAATATAGGTATAATGTTACATGTTTTGCGCAAAATTAAATAGCCACCACTGGCAATGATGACAATTTACGAAGAAACAATTATTACTACAACTTAAGGTGCTAAATATTAAATTACCTATGCAAACTAGTCGCAACGTCGTATTTTATTACTCTAAAATTTATGTCTTGGCAACTTCAAACCCAAATAATTTAAGAACTGTTAGGAATTCGAAAAAAAATGAATATAATTATTTTTGCTTAAAATTAGTCATGTAATTTATACCCAAAGTATCTTGGATACCTCACCCTGTATTTATTGTCAGTCTAAAGAAAACTTAAAGTCTAATTATCATTAACCCAAATTAGGTTCTTAGTTCTTATTGCCATTATATTTTTAATTAGGATCTTAGTTCGAAATCTGTTTTGATTTTGTATTAGCACTTTGGCATTTGACCATTCTTTCTCGCTGGAGACTCATCCTTTTTAAAAGATTCGCTTTGCTCCTCGCATCCATGCGTTTCTTATACATATTGTCCACGGATGGGGTTAACAAGAGGAGAAATGGACCAAAAATTTCATTTTTCGAAAAAAAAGTTATTCTTCATAAAAATTTTTGCTTGTAAGGAAAATGTTGATTTTGTATACAGGGTTCATTAAAACTTAAAAAACACGATTTTTATACAAGAGAAAATCAAAGTCGGTCTATATAGGGTATTATTGCTTTGACGTGTTATGACGTCACATCTCCCATTTTTCGGCCATGTTGTTCAGTGCCGGAGATATACAGTTTATTGTATTAGTAGAACAACCGTTTATACAACAGTTTATAATTATTATTAAGTTGTAAATTCTTTTACTTTAAAAAAAACATTTGGAATTACATCTTTCAAAAAATATCACAACCAAAACAATGCAAAATGAAATACGCAAATTCTAGACGCCACTGGATTGATCATCAGCTTTGATTTTATCCAGTCTTGCCAACTTTCTCTGTGGAGTGCCCTTCCTTGCGTCCCCGACCTCGAACTGCCTATAAGTTGAAGATATGTCGCAACCTTATAAATATTAACTAACCTTGAGAGAAAATTACCTTTATTTTTAATTTTTAAGCAAAATATCATTTAAAAAATTATTTATTTTGAATACCTTTATTAAAGTTACAGGGGTATCAAAAGATTTATAAAACTGATTTTAAAGTTATCAAAAATTAATTATTTTAAATTTTTATAATAAAATGACCTGAAAAACTTTTATAATTATAAATATAATATAAACCCCTGACATATAAAGTTAATTGCGCAGACTGTAATGCGGAATATATTGGTCAAAGTGGAAGGAGCATAAAAAACAGAATAAATGAACACAAAACATCAATTTTAAATGGTTTAAAAACCACAGGCATTTCAACACATTGTATAGAACAAAATCACTTTATAGATCTTAATAATGTTAAACTACTCCACAGAGAAAACAAAGGTAAAAATTAAATTTATATGAACAACTAGAAATTAAAAAATCACTTATAGACAATACAACTCTTTCTACCAATGATCAAATAAATTTCGGAGATATGCCAATTATAAATAAATTAAAGAATTTATGGTTTCGTCCGTTACTTTGTGACCGTACATTTTAAATTAATAAAATAAAACAGAATATATACTTTGTTCATAGTCACTTTAATTAAATATTTAGCCGTGACAGCTGTTTCGTAGTACAACTACATTTTCAAAACGTTTTGAAAATGTAGTTGTACTACGAAACAGCTGTCACGGGTAAATATTTAATTAAAGTGACTATGAACAAAGTATATATTCTGTTTTATTTTATTAATTTATAAATAAATTTATTACCACATCTGGGCCGCATAATAAAACCCCAAATAATATTTTATAGACCTTTTCGGGAAAAACGTGTTAAATGGTTCTGTTTGTAAATATATTTTTTTAATTTAGTATACGAAGGACTCTTGATGAAGCCCTAGAAAGGCGAAACAATTGTAGAGTAATGCTCTAATAATTATTGAAACATTAAAAAGCAATTTTTCCTATTTAGTATTAATATTTAAAAAATGTTTCACAAGAAACCAACTGCGGATACAATTCAGTGTACTAATTAATTATTTAAAGCCATTGGCGGTAGCATATAGAATACATTTCTAAAATATATAAGTTTGGATTTTTTTGGCACTTAGACCCTTTTGTATTTTCAGAATTAAATTTTTTAGACGTAAGAAATAAAAAATATATATCGTTCGATCATCAATTTTAGGCGTTCGACCAATTATAACCGCGGTAATAATTGTTGACAACTTTGACGTATAATACATTGTTTAAACGTCAACATAACCGATTGGTAAATACCGTTTTAGAATTGGTTCTTCGCCTTAAATTAATGAATGATTCCGGTTTCTGTATAATTCTTCGGTTAAGAAATAAATTTAAATATTAAAACATTAATTTAAATGTCTTTCTAATAACAGCGACAAATTGTGTGTGATAAAAGCATAAGCAGCTAATATTTTTTTAAATTCTAATATCCTGTTATTAGATCAAATTAATTTTATAAATCTAAATTTAAACATTTCCTAATTGTGAACTTTAAGCAAGTTTGGCGACTTTTTTGGAAATATAGTTGACTAAAGTTTTAAATCCCATTAAAAATGCGGATTTGTTACGTCAATTATAGATCCAAAGATTAAATATCTTTATTTTTATATAAACCAAGAAAAATACCTGTGTTACATAATACTTGGCATTTTGCTTAAACAACATACTTATAAATAAGTATTTTTTTAATTTGAAATTTCTAATGTAATTTTATAGTCGCATGCACAAAGCAGTTACTTTGCGCAAGCAATCTTATGTATATAGTTGTTAGAGCAAAAATATAGTAGATTCTGCTCTTAAATTTTTTAACAACATTTTGTATTACACTGTATGAAGCTATATCATTATTTTATCATGTAGAATTGCCCCTTGGGTTTTGGAGTTTTTCTTTAATTACCTGTTTTTTTAAGCTAAAAAATATTTCTTTATACTTTTTTATGTAATTTAAAATAATCGGTATTTATAAAACCAACAAATCCTCTGTTTCAATGCGAGCCCGTGAAGCAACTAGTTACTGGTTTTGGCTTCAGCGCTAATTTATAAGGTATATTTTTTTATCTTTGGACAATCCACGAAGGCTGAAAGCCTAAATACTAACGTACCGTGGGTGTCTTAAGCAGGGTAAGAGGAAGTTTGTTAACACGGGACTTAAAAACTTGAAGATTTGGGGGAAGGAAAGACCTCCGCTGGCAGTAGGTTCCACAGTCTAGAAAATCTAGGGATAAAAGAACGAACGAAATGGGAAGTTCGGGGCCTGTCCAGTTGGACCGTATAGGGATGCATACGCGCGGCACCACGAGTTTCTCTGTTGGGAGCTGCAAGAGGAGGGACTATACTGGATAATTCGTCGGAGCAGAAGCCGCAAAAGTATCTATAGAAGAGCGATAGATCTCCCACAGCTCGACGATGGGCAAGAGAAGGAAGTCTTTGAGTAAGTAAAGGATCATTAATAAGACGAACAGCCCTTCTTTGAATGGCATCAAGAATGCTGAGGGTTGTAGGGGATGCCATTCCCCAGACATGAGAACAATATTCCAGAGAGGGTCGAATTTGGGACACATACAAAGTGTATAAATTGGAAGGAGAAAAATACTGTTTGGCTTGGAAAAGAATTCCAAGCTTTTTGAAGCCGCGGTGGCTATAGATACAATGTGTTTATGCCAGTTAAGGTTATTCTCAAATGTGACGCCCACAAGGTTAAATGTGTCCCCGCTCTGCAAAACCTGGCCACTCATAAGCAAAGGATGAGTGTTTGATGATTTTTTCGCGACAAGGAACACGATTGTGTTTTGGATGCATTAAATTGAACGAGATTTTCGGCGCCCCAATCCAACATCAAATTGAGATCCTGTGAAAGAGATATCTGCATCGCCCTGCGTTTGCTTTCCAAGTCGGGTTGAGAGATTGGTTTGGGAACCTGAAAAGTGGAGTGATGGGTACTATCGTCAGCATAACTATGAATGAATATTTGCCAAAAAACACTATTATATTTTAAATGTTTAATAACTATGGGCGGAGGAAGGGGGCTGACTTGGATGGGCTAAGCTTCCTCCAGCCCGTCCCCTAATAGCGCCCCTGATGCAAGCAAAACCTATAATAGTTTTTATTATGCGTTTAATAACATTATGTCTAACATTACCCTATTATCTTTTAAAAAAAGCTACCAGTGGCGTACAAAAGTAGCACTACACCAGTATAGTAGGTAGTTAAAAATAGAAATTTTTAATGTTATACTTTTAATTTTTTTAAAATATTTTTTACTTTAGTTTTATTAATTTAAAATTATTTTTAATTCTGCATACTAGTAATAATAAATAATCATATTACACGGAAAAAAATTACCAGCACAAAAATTAAAATCAAGACGTGTGGATTGAGTTTGGTACTGGTAAAAATGTAAGACATATTCGGTGTATCGAAATTGCTAAAAAAATCAATGAAAAAAGTCTAGCCCTTTTTTTTATTATTCACTAACCGGTTGCGATACCACGTCCTCCTTTTATGGAAAAGGAAAAAAAGTTTTGGGAAGATTGGGAATCTTTTCCGGAAGTTACAGCTACTTTCATTGATTTATTGCAGCATTCAAAAAACCTTCATTTCGGCAATTAAGTGTGATCTCAAAATTCGTTGTATCCATTTACGATAAACATTCTGATAGTAGCAACATTGATATTAATTGTCGAATGCAACTCTTTGCCCAAAAAAACCGAACGGTTGAGAATTTACCCCCAACAATGAATGCTTTAGAACTTCACATTAATCAATTCATTTATCAAGCAGGATTTGTTTGGGGTAATCTCTGCCAACCAGTGGTTGAACTTCCATGTCCATCTGAATGGGGATGGATTTTAGAGAATACTAAATGGACACCACTGTGGACCACTTTAAAAAATGAAAAATATCATCTGGTACACTATTAAAATGTAAATGTAAGATTTGTGGCACAAATTGTAAATGTTTTTTAAAATTTTTTAAATGTACCAGGTTATGTTTGTGTGCGGATATTGTAATTAGGTATTTTAGGTTGTGTAATAATGTGTTTGTTTTTTATTGATGTTATATACAGTGTGTCCCAGGATAGATGTTACAAGAGGACAAATGGAACAAAAATGTTTTTTTGTTTTAAAACGAAATTTTGGCCAGACCGGTCGCATGGTCCAAAACTAATAAATACAAAACTTTACTTCAATTGGTATTAAACAGGGCGAGTTAAAAATTGACAAAATTTTTTTTTTTTACTTAATGTGTTTAACTTTAAACTTTGACATAAAATTTAGTTCTCTACAACTTTACCTATACAATTTTGTCCTATTTATAAAAATAAAGGTACTTTATTCTTGGTCATTTTTCATATTTTTAGTTATAACTTGCCCTGTATATTACCAATTGAAATAAAATTTTGTATTTATTAGTTTTAGACCATGCGACCAGTTTCCCAAAAGGACGATTAAAAATTCCAAAATTTTTGGTGAATTTGTCCTCTTGTAACACCTATCCTGGGACACACTGTATAAGCCATATTTGTTGTTATCTTTATAATAAAAAGTTATTATAATACTGTTGTTATTTATTTAAAAATATAATGAATCAAATTATAAAACAAAAAAAATAAGTAAATAAAATGTAAAGTATAATTATTAATTAATAAATCTAAAGTAAAAAATAATATTTTAAAATTAATAGAATAACATTAAATATTTCGATTTCTAGGTACTTTACTGGTGTAGTACTAATTTGGTACGCCACTGGTAGCTTTATTTTAAAAGATAATAGTCTAAATGATAACTTTGTGGTTTGTCGTTTATGTTGTTTATTTTTTTTAATGATTTGAAAGATATATGGTGAAAAATGCCGTATGGATACTCCCCTTCGACTTTTTTTTGTTGTAGAGTCTTACCAAAAAACAAAAATATTATTTTTATTATTACTATTTTGCGCAATAAGGTAATATTACCAATTAATATAACTAAAGTGAGAAATATTCTGAAAAAAAAGTATAACATTAAAAATTTCTATTTTTAACTACCTACTATACTGGTGTAGTGCTACTTTTGTACGCCACTGGTAGCTTTAATTTAAAAGAAAATAGTATGATGTTATACACCATTCGACAGGGAAAACTTTGGCCTTAATTTTTGTGTCCAATATTTTTTTGTTTGGTAGACGGTTTGGAAGATATATCGTAAAAATGCCTTGCGGATGCTCCCCTCCAACTTTTTTATATTGGAGATTCTTACGTAATAAACAAAAATACAATTTTAATTATTTTATTTTGTAGAATTTTGTGCTCTATCTAACGACACTAAAATCAGTTTTTTATCATTTACCGTTTAGAAGATATTAGAAAAAAACTATATCAATCCCTTAACCAACTTTGAGGAGGGGTGGGAGGTGCCAGCAGGACTTTTTGAGGTGGGTCTGTTCAAAAATCTACTAATGTTGACATACTTTATTCACTGTATAAAGCATTCGCTTCTACTCAAAAACCGAAGTATCGGACCCTTAAGTCACTAAGCTAAAAAGGCAATTTTACGCCCTCAAGTGGGAGCGTAAAATTGTATTTTACGCCCGGTCGTACAACAAAACTATTATAATTATTGTATTACTAAAAAATTAATTATAAGTATCATCTTAAATTGCATGAAGGTTATTGTCTTGATCAATCTAAAATCATTCTCATCTCATGCTTACAGTTTTGAACCCACCGACAAAATGATGAGTTGATGAGATACTTTGTGTTAATATGAGAGCATAGATGTTTAATTAAGTTTTAAGAGTTCTAACCAAGTTAGAAATATAATTAAAAATTGGCATTGGAAATTATTTACTTGACATCCATTTTTTTAGTATTAATGGCAGGGGTTCCCAAACTTATGTGTAGTGCGACACCTTTGGATACTTGTAATTTTGTCTCGACGCCCCCTTACTCCCGTAAAAAATTTGAAGAGCAAAAAAAGCTCTTTCCTTTCAAATATATATTTTTTTCTTACTACATAAATTTGTAAAAAGCAAAAATGGGTTCCGCCTTTCAAATACCATTCTCTTCCGTACTACATACATTTTTGAGGAGAAAAAAGATCCCCCGTTTTAAGACCGTTCTTATCAAAGTTAAATATCTTGTTTCTCCACTATTCTTCTAAAATACCTCGATTTCACTTTTCTTCCTTGAACACGCGACGCCCCTGGACCCCTGGAAAACACTGTGACGTCCCAATATAATTATGGTATTACCTTGATCTCTTGGTCTACTTTTTTTTATCTTTGTAAGAGCCCACAAAGGCTTTTTGCCTAAGTACCAGAGTACCATGTGTGTCGGGTTATTAGATGTTTAACCCATATTTCACCCTGCTAGATTTCATACAAAGCCTTAAAAATATACCTCTAGAGTCAGCCTTTATGGCAGTGTGAAAAAGCGCATGAGAAAGAAATATGACAAAAGTATAATCCATCGCTTTTGGTCCTGCTGACTACTGTGATTATGCAGAGCTAAAGTTTATTGCTTTTTAAGCATGCGTTTGTTTGCACAGCTAAGCGGCAAGACTGCCTCTAATAGGTATGTTCTTGAGGGTTAGAAAAACGTCAACGTAGTGTGACGTCATACTAAATGCGCGTATTAAAACCAACTTTTTCTAATATAATGCAAGGAAAAAATATTATAGATAGTAATTGATTTTTAATTATTATCAAGTTCTTTATTTGGATAAACTTTAGGATCTTATGTATACATTTGGCAAAAACTAACTAGAAAAACAAGTAAAATTAGCTAAATAAAAAATAATAATAAAAAACTCATAACTGAACCTAATTAAAAAAATGCCAACATATTTATTAAGTGTACACGGTATTATTTAATTACCTAATGAGCTAAGTTCATTACCAAAATTATAATGTTTTAAACTCATTAAATTTGATTTCTTTTTTCTTTAAGGTAATTAGTTTAAACATACTTTAATTAGGACCAAATAATAAAAATATATTTGTGAATGAAAATCACTTTATTTTATGAATGATTTTTTTCACTCACAGTTTGTTGTTTATTTAGGAAGACATTTTATTTGTTAAGCATTTATATTAAAGGTTAAACATTTTATTGTCAAAAAATAATTTAATAAATACATGTATAGTATATATACTGGGTCATTCAAAATAATTAATAATCGGCCAATAGTTAATTAGTTATTGAGGAAAAGACCAAATTGTATAAATTGGCAAATAAGTAGCATTCTTTATGTTCTTTAAGATTAAAAATTGAAAAAAATAGTTATTTATGTATCAAGAGCGTTACTAGGACTATAATGCCCTGAAGGTCGAAATAGCCCGAGGGCTAGATTTCGACCTGATGGGCATTATAGTCCAGTAAAGCCCGTGGTTCATACAATGCTTTATGTTTTACCCAAAAAGAGTTTTTCAATGACTAATTACATTATTTATTCGCAATATAAAAATAAGTTGCACCTGTACCTGTATACGTAAGTAGATAATGACTGGTGTTAAGTTTGACTTTGATGTTTTTATCAGTTAGTCAGTTGGCATTTTTTATTTAACGATTTGCTCAAAATGGAAGAAATTCCACAAAATATAAGAGAAAAGGCCATAAAAGCGACCGAAAATCTTTTGCCAGTTAAATCAGGGCAACAGTATGATTGGGAGTATGGCATATTTGGTATTTGGAAAGATGCGAACGCAATTCTTCAAATAACCGAAACCGTTTTAATGGCACATTTTCAGGAACTGGTAAGTTATTGATTTTATTTTAATACATATGTTTGTATAAACTTGATCTTTATTGTGGGAGAAATAAAATTGGATAAGCAATAAAATTTCCATATTAGCGCATTAAGGCATTATAAGCGGGCATTATGATAATGCCCGCTTATAATGCCCTATGTGTGATAGCAGGTATTATTGCTACCATAACATATTCCGTTTCTAAGGTATTACAGATTAATAATAGATGGGTAAAACATAAAATAGCTATTTACGTTACTAGACCGGAAAATGGTATTTTACGGGTCGACGAAAAACATTTACAGGGCGAGCCGTAGGCGAGTCCTGTAGTTTTGAGGAGACCCGTAAAAATTATTTCCGGTCGAGTATCGTACATAATTTTTTTAATTGACCGGAAAAAAACTGTGTAAATTTTTAGTGTTATATTTAAACGACAATAAGGCAAGGCTGCTTCCAATTATTTCATCTGGATTTTCCATGTCTGACTCTATTTTGGCAAAATGATGCTTTCTTTACTTTACAATATCTTAAACTGTCAAATAGTAACAATTGAACTCTGACAATTTTTGTCATGGCTAACAGGATTTTTTGATATCAGGGACCGGAAAGTAAATGAGAGACCGGAAAGTAAACTAGGGACCGGAAAGTAAATTAGTCCTGTAAAATAGCATTTTCCGCTTAAAAATTGAGTGGAAAATGCAATTTTCCGGTCAATTAAAAAAATTAATTAATGTTTAGGGCGCGATTACAAAGAAATGGCTCGTTCTACGGAAATTTACTACGAGAGCTTTTTTGTAGAGAATTTAAATTCCTTTAAGAATATAAATTGTTAAAAAATTAATACTTTTAAGGATGCACCTCTTAATGTTAATATTAAGGACTGAAAATTTCAGTATATTATTTGTCGTCAAGAACTATATTTTTTATTGTTTTTTTTTCTTTTGGCCCAGTTTAATGTATACCCACCACAGACCTATAAAGCTTATTTCTCAATAATAACTTTATGAGCTTATCTGCAAGTGAGAAATTTGCACCGCAGCTTGACTTGCATTGCCGTAGGAAAATTAACGGTTTACTTTTACCCAGAGCTTTGGAGATATAAGCGTAACATTCCGGTATTATTGATCATTAATCTCAGTTTGTTTTTATAAGATACTTTGTAATACAAGAACCAAGTACAAGAGTCAATCGGACTCAGTCTTACATTAACGCTTATAAAATGGTAATTTATGTAACCAATGCATAACATTTTTGTAATTTTCTGGAAACCTGCGGCAACTCCGATTTTGACGAAATTTGATATACGGGGTTTTTGCAGGAAACGTTTCGTTCTTGAGATATTCATCATCAGACTTGAAATTTAAACTGATCCTATTTTTACTAATATTCCTCCTTCTTTTGTAACACAATTCCTGATTTAAAGCTTAAGTGGCACACAATATTTGATTTTCACCGTTTAAAACCCTGTTTTTTACGTATTTTACATTATTTTTGCATTAAATTGCATAGCTATACTTTAAATCATTTCAATCCCAGTGTGCCATGAAGCTCTATGTGTATGTATGGTTGCCGCATTATCAAAGAAAAGCCACGCAATTTATTGCAAAAATAATGTAAAAAACGTAGAAAAACCGGGGTTTTAAAAGGTGAAAATCAAATATTGTGTGACACTTTAGCTTTAAATCAAGAATTGTGTGCAAAAAGAAGGGGGAATATAGTGAAAATAAGCTTAGTTCAAATTTAAACTCTGATGATGAATATCTCGAGAACGAAACGTTTCCGCCAAAAAATTCAGATTCGTGATCAGCGCCCCAAAAACCCCGTATACCAAATTTCGTTAAAATCGGAGTTGCCGCAGGTTTCTAGAAAATTACCCATTTTTTTTACGAAGGCAAGATTGACAGCGGAAATTCCATGAGTAAAAAAGACACATTCAGCCTTATGCTGTAACTACATTGACTTGTCTCAAGCTTGAACCCATAATTTAAAATGACATTTGAGAGATAAATTAATATTTTCATGCAGTTACACATTCTAGTCAAGGTTAAAATTGAAATGTTTTTAAGATTTGAATTTGTAACTGCCTAGAAAATATTGAATTGTCTGTCAAATCTCATTTTAAATTTATAATTTCTAGCTTAAAATAAGTCAATGTATTTACAGCATAAGGCTGATTATCACGGACGTATTTATAGGTGTTTTTATGAGAGGGAGGTTAACCGAGAATAAATTAACTACTACGTATCGGTAAGTCATGATCTTTTCTTGAGTAAATGTAATGTACCAAAAGCGTTATTAAATAAAAATATAAAAATTTAATGAATCAGTTGCTGTCCTCGTGCGCTCGTATCCCTGTTGGGTTGCAACGTTGCCAAATGTATAAAAAAATAAATTATTCACGACTTAATTTTCTCGAAAAGGATTGATTTTCAGACATAATCTATTATAAACTTTTCTGTTTAGAATAATGGAAGGCATCACTTTTAAAGTTACGGACATTGTTTCCCAATTACCCCTGTATGCAGTAGAACACACCTCCTACTTCTTTTTAAGTCGGTTACAAACTAGATTCATCCTGTATTAGTTCATACCAATTGGGTTTTAATAAATCTGATAGACAGTCTAACTATCGGCTGCCAGGTACATTATAAAAATTGCTTTATTGACCTTTATAAGGTGCATTCGCCAAGACCGTATATTGACCTCATGGAGAGTACTTAAAGGAAGTACTAATAATAGAGAATCATGTTGCTTGCAAAATACCTATGGTTGTCTACCAAAATTAGAAGTTATTGGACCGCAAATGAAACGGTAATTTAAGAATATCTACCTTGACCGATTCTATATGGTTAAAAATGTTTTAAAATTAAAAGAAACGATTTTGTTTTGTAATAGAGTGTAAGAAAGTTTGTAAATAAATGTACCAAGTGCCTACGAAATTACTGGCAAGCCTGTTATTATCTTCGGAAGTGTTATACGATTTTAAAGTTTTAGCTTTGATGCGGCATTTCCGATTTAACCGGAAAGGCTCCAACTTTAAAATTTTTAAATAAAATACAGGGTTATCAAACTTAAGTCGGCACTATTTCTTACTTATTTGTTTGTTATTGGAGATGCAAAGTCGGTTAAATTTTGCAAAGTTGTAATATTTTTTTCTGCTGATTAACGTGCTGCCGACAGAAAAACAATAATTGAACATAAAGTTTTAATTTATTACAAGAAAAATATACTTTTTATTTTAAATATGACACCCTGTATATTATATGTGATCACCATTTAAAAAAACCTATGAAAGAGCTTTAAAAAAAATCTACATCTGACATATCCACTTTTACCAGTTTCGGAAATATGAAAATTCTCAGAAATTTGATAGTTAACTGGCACTTTTTAAACAAAACACCCTGTATATTACATTATACATAACCATTAAATACATAGTTTAAAGAGCTTTAACAAAATACCACATTTGATATACAGGGTGATCATCAAAAATCGATCACAAAACTTAAGACGGTGATTCTACTTGACAAAATAAGGGTAGATCTTCATATAAATTTTTTTTCAAAATTTTATTCGTTCTCTAGTTACAAGCCGTCAAAGTTCAATTTTTATTTTGGTTTTTTTCGCCCTATTGCATTTATTTTTTAACCAATCTAGTTGATATTTGGCACACAAATCCAGCTTTGCAGATTCTAAAATTTTAAGACAAAAGTACTTTTTCTAAATATCGCCAGAGGGCATTTTACCTAAAACTTAAAATTTATTTACATCATAACTTTTTAATTTTGACAGATATCGCAAAGCTGGGGGCGCCATTTTATAGACAATCAAAACCTAAAAATAGGGTACTTTTTATTAAAGTCGATAAACCTCACTGTTTAGGCACCAATAGACATCAAAGTTTTCATCAATTTCAATCAAATTACCTACATACATACAGGGTGTCCAGTAACTCAACCGACAAACTTTACAGGGCGATTCTTCAACATAAAATAAGAAATAGAGTTCATATAAACATATGTCCTAAACGTCTTAGTTTTTGAACTAGGGTGTATTAAAAAAATAAATCAATAAACTTTTAACACCCCCTAGTTCAAAAACTGGAGACGTTTAGGACATACGTTTATATGAAGTTTTTTTCTTGTTTTTTGTTGTAGAATAGAAATTTACAATATAATAATATCTATTAGTTTCAAGATTTGGAAGGATATATATCAAAAATTATAAGAGATGGACATATCAATGGTATTTTCTTAAAGGTCCTCAAAATATCTATTTATTGGTAAAAATAAATTATTATACAGGGTGATTTATTTTAAAAATGCCGGTTTACTATCAAATTCCTGAGGATGACTATATTTTCGAATCTAATAAAAATTATATATATCACATTTGAACTTTTTTACAGCTCTTTAATAGATCTTTTAAATGAAGATATAATATACAGGGGGTTTTATTTGAAAAAGTATATTTTTTGCAATATACCGGAAACCGGATGTTTAATTGCTTTTCTTTTGACAGCGCGTTAATCAGCAAAAAAATACAACACAACAACTTAAGTAATTTTACCGACTTTGTATCTCCAATAACAAAGAAGTTAAAAAAGTTTGATCACTCTGTATATGTTTTCCAAAAATGGATTATGCAGAAAATTCTGAGCAAATACATGTGCCACATTTCTTTAAATTTTGATATTTCTCGTTGGAAAGCATTGCCCCAAAATCTAGACATAAAGATGGTTTTGCTTTTAGAAAAAGTTGCAGCGCAAACTAATAACTTTGTTTTAAAGAATCATGTGATACATTGGAAATGTAATTGCACATTTTGTAGCCATTTCATAGATATCACTATGATCGATGAAATTATAAACGGATATCTAATGATACTGATACATAGATAACCTACATTTGGATCCGCAGTGGCAAGAAGCATTTTTCGGATTTTTACGACCTCGCGCAGTGGGTGGACGAACATGCGCACTTAAAAGCCGTGGCATAATACCAAGATCGTTTGACTAGGTAAGGTTGCCTCGTAAGCCTTGCAACATGGCGGACCATACGTCACATATGTATTTTGCTCATTATTTAATGAAGTTTTTAACAGTGTAGTTTGTGTTTTTTGTCAATATTAAAGAAATACTTTTAAATACTGTTAATTCCAGTTGTTACCGTAATTTCTTCATTTCCTATTAATAAATTATTTAACAATGATTATTCTAGCTGATTTTTAAATATTGTATATCGCGCTCTTTCGCCCTCATAGCATTATCCGTCTAGACATCCTTGTTTGCTATGTTGGCGCCAATAAGGAACCAGCAGTGCGGTACATATGTGACGTAATGAGGCAACCTTACCTAGTTAAACGATCTTGGAATAATACAAATACCGGCACCCCGTACCCTTCGTCCGCGGTGACCGTAACGCTCATTACCTAGCATATTTCGAACCGAAAACCAGGACGCTGTCGACAATTTCTATTCGGTAATGCGGATAGACTGTTTGGCGCCAGGCGCGTTCACCCTCGATTTTCTTGCGCACAAACCCGTTTTTTCGCGCATGAAGTGTAACTTTTGGTTCGCGCAGGAAATAACATTGGCAATCCATCGAGATCAGTGTACTGATACCACAGCCATAATATTAGGTACTCGTATATTTTTTTTCACAATGCCCGATCGACTGGACTAATATTCGCGATCGACTGGTTTTCCACTCATTGTATAGGGACTCCGAAGAAATAGGTATGAGTATTCAAAAAATCCGCGGTAATGCGTTATTTTTTTGGGTAGTTTATTTACACCATGTCCTTTCACTAAAAACTTGTATGTATGAAACTGCAAGCGCTCTAACTATATAAATACACAAAAGTCTAAATTGCAATTACCGGTTTATCCAAGAATATTATAAGTAGGGATTTTGCAATTTAACAGTCTAACAAGTAGAATTTATGCCGATATAGCATCTTGCATGTACGGTTTCACTATTAGCAAAGGTTGAGTTGTTGACATGTTTTATTTAATTACATAAATTAATTTACATTTAAGTAATAATATAAAATGTTATTTATATGTCCGAGTTGAAAAATTTGCTGTTTCAAGGTGTATTTGGACCACATTTTGACATTGAAAATAATGGCCTAGTTAAAATATTTTTAAAAAATGCTGAAATTTGAAAATTCTAAACATTTCTTTTAACTAAACTCCGTCCAAGTTACATATGAAAAATTTTAAAGCGTGGTTAACGCGTGATATCGCGTTTTGTGTAAAACTTTTTTTTAATTTTTGGACAAACCACGAAGGCTTAAAGCCTAAATACTAACGTACCGTAAGTATCTTAAGCGAGGTAAGAGGGAGTTTGTTGACACGGGACTTAAATACTTGAAGATTTGGGGGAAGGAAAGACCTCCGCGGGCAGCAGGTTCCACAATCTAGAAACTCTAGGGATAAAAGAACGAACAAAGTGAGAAGTTCGGGGCCTGTCCAGTTGGACCGTATAGGGATGCATACGCGCGGAACCACGAGCTTCTCTGTTGGGAACCGTGAGTGGAGGAACTATACTGGACAATTCTTCTTCAGAGCAGAAGCCATGAAAGTACCTATAAAAGCGATAAATCCTCCACAGCCCGACGATGGGCAAGAGAGGGAAGTCTTTCTGTAAGTGAAGGATCATTAATGAGACGAATAGCTCTTCTTTAAATAGAATCAAGAATGCTTAGGGTTGTGGGGGACGCCATGCCCCAGATATGAGAACAATATTCCAAGGAAGGTCGGATTTGGGACACAAATAAAGTGTATAAATTAGAAGCGGAAAAAGACCCTTGGCTCGAAAGAGAAATCCAAGCTTTTTGAAGCTGCCGTGGCAATAGATACAATGTGTTTATGCCAGTTAAGGTTACTTTCAAATGTGACGCCCACAAGATTGAAGGTGTCTTTGCTCTGTAAAACTTGGCCGCTCATAAGTAGAGGATGGGTATTTGATGACTGAAAATGAACGAGATTTTTGTCGCCCCAATCCAATATTAAATTAAGATCCTGCGAAAGAGATATCTGCATCGCTCTGCGTTTGTTTTCCAAGTCAGGTTTAGTGATGGGTTTAGGAACCTGAAAACTGGAGTGAAGGGTACTATCGTCGGCTATGAATGGAATTAGTTGTGGACGAGAGAAGGTCGTTGATGTGAAGAAAAAACAACGTTGGTGCCAAAACTGAGCTCTGAGGGACTCCAGCATTTACTTGGTGAAGGCTTGAAGAATGGCCGTACACAATAACTGATATACGTCGATCAGATAGATAACTAGAGAGCCACGTACAGAGTACGCTTTTTGGCTATATATACAGTTTCTCGAAACACTGACTATTATCCTCCTTGTGTTATTTAGGTTGTTAGACAATGATGCCTAATATTTTTCGTAAAATTTATTAACTAATCAGGTAATTTATGTAAATATTCTTTGCCAAATTGAATCTAGATACCCATTTTTATCAGCTGAATTCCCAATGCAAGGTCCGGTAATAGGATTAAACTGTTTTAAAAAGTGGCCTTGGAAATATTGTTTATTTGACAAACGTCAAATAGTGATAAAACTGAAGTTTACTGTTGGATATTTTGTGTTACAATGGCAAATTAACCAAACAATCCACGGATATTTGCTGTAAAATCGTTTATCCTAACGCAGCCGATTGTGCCTTATAGAAACTGTCGACGTGAATTTAATTTGTTTCCAATTTTTTTTTTCTGTGGGGATATTTAAAGCCTAGGAAATCGTCCTACACGTCCCCAAACACTTCATTAACTCAAAGAAAGAATTCGTAAAAAGATACATTTGATAAACATCCCAAGCAGCAAGCTGACGTCTTATTGACGTCTCTTTTTAGTCATTTTTGGTCACATTTGGTCAGCAAAGATGTTATAAGACAAAAGACGTCCCGTTAATGACGTCATAATGACGTCTTTAAGATGACGAAAAATTTACGCATATACTTTTTTTTGGTCTAAAATGATACGATATTGTATTTGAAAATTGAAATAGGAGAAAACTCCTTACTGCTTCCAATTTCCTTGCACTGCAAGGTTGCATCTCTCGGGACACTGTCCAACCTAGAAATGCAGATTTTAACACTAGCCGAAGATATTTCTTTCAAAGCTAATCGAGATCACCAACCGCAGACCGGTCTCGAACTATTTTGGTTCTCATCGGTACGGTGTAGGCGATAAAAAGCGAAGATGTTGAATAAACGTAGTAGTTTATTGTCCATTACGCCATCTATCGGTAGAGTTTTTTCCTATTTCAATTTTGTAAAATTTTTAGTCTTATTTTTCTGTCATATGATATTTCGGTTGGATTTTGACCCGAATCGTATGTCACAAAATTTTTCTGGCGTGTTTTCTAAACATGACGTCATTAGATTTTTATGAGCTAGTATGACAAAAAAATGACGTCGAAAAGACGTCACTTTAACGACGACAAAAACACGTCATTAAAATGACATTAAAATGACGTCATAATTTTGGTTTAAAAATGTCCTGTGACCAAAAATGACTTAAAAATGACGTCATTATGACGTCAGCTTGCTGCTTAAGTTGAACGTAGATTTACTCACGCGTGTTTTGCGCCGTTTCTACTCCAATTTGCAGCAGTGCAATTAAGAAGTCGGTGGACATTTTAAGAATGTGATTTTTGAAAACTAAAAGTGTTTCATGGGGTTGCCAGGATTTTCAAACTATTTTATCTTAAAACTGAGACCAGCTCAAAATTTATATCAGATGCTATTGATGCTATGAGGAAGCTATTGTTAAAAAAATTGGAATTTGCGAAAAAAATGGTTTTTTTGTTTGCCCCCTCTAGAAAAATCTTAGTTTCAGAAGCGAAACCTCTACTTCTATTTTTGTCGTAAAATTAATTAAATTTTATCGACAAATCCCAAATTTTGCAAAATTATCCGTATTTTGTAAAGAAACTATTGCCACTTGCAACATTTCAGCTCTACAATTTTTTATGCAAGATTTTCAAATGCCCCGAATTATCAAAAAAGTCAGATATTTTTGCAAAATTTTTTAACAAATTTGATTAAATTCACGAACAAAATACAAATAGAGGATTTGCTTTTGATACTTAGATTTTTACAGGGGGCCAACCAAAGAATCATTTTTTTTGCAAATTCCAAAATAAAAATTTTTACTTGTAATACCACTCGCCTGAGGCTCGGGATAATTTTCAAAATATTCGTGGCCGAGAAAAAATTTCCGGAATAATTTAAGCACGTGTGGTATTCGGTAAGAAAATTTTACACCAAGTTTGTGTTAAATAATATTTTTTAAATTAATATTTGTAACTTTGACACTAGCTTTAAAATTTTACTATAAAATAAATATTTTTCATTTTACCAATTGTAGTTGCAAATATATGTAATTTTAGAGCTTATCACTATTTATTCTTTTATATTATATATACCTTATATTACTACAGTTGGTAAAATAGTTTGTTTTATTTTTTTAGACTCATACCTTGCTTTCGTTTGCTCTTCATTTATGTCTAGTACTTCAGTCTTATGATATTTTTATACTAACTGTAGTTGTAAAAATTTTCTTTTAGGGTCTTAAAACCTTACATTATTTTCTATTATGTTATGTCTGAAATACTACAACTGGTACAAAATAACATTTTCTTTAATTATGTATGTGAATGACAGACAGGACGTTAAAACAAATTCAATGAATATGTCAAAAAGTTTCCACTATAATTCGTTCCAGGGTAGTTCAACAGAAGAAAAAATTTCCGATAAATATTTGTGTTGTCATGGTAATGCAACCAAAACTATACATTTGATTGGTCAAAAACAGTGGTGTGGAATGTTCTTTACCAAAGTGTTCCTCTTAGCATCAATAGCATCTGATATAAATTTGGTACGAGTCCCATGTTTCAGTTTTTAGACTAAGAACTAAATTTGAAAAACCTGGCGACGCCCATGTCCAGAATTATATTTTTAGTTTTAGTAACAATAAGTCAAAATATTTTGGTACCTTCACTGTGGCCCATTAAAAACGTTCAATCTTATTGCCGGACCTTGTATAAAACTTTTTGTCATATTAGAGACAAAGTTAGACAACAGAATTATTGGACTTTCTCGAATAACTAGGCCACCCTGTATTTTGTAATAGTAATTATTTTTAAATAAAAATTTTCTACATTTTTATAGTTAGTTATATACATACATATAAATAATAACACTTATAGTAATGTGTTTATATTATATAACCTGTATGACTAAATGTATTTTGTAAACTATTAATTTTGTGCTGATACAACAATAAATTATAATAATATTCGGTACATTTTTGTTTTGAAAAGGTATTACAAAATCAAGGTTAAAAAACTAATAATATTAATCTATTTGGGGACGTTTTACAGGGAAAATAAAGAAATATTAGACAAAAAGTAAAAAAATAAAGAATATAATAATATTAATATACAATAAATTGAATAAAATTGAAAAACAAACTATCGACGGATATGATTCACAAGAGGACGCTTGACTTCATCTATTTAGTGGCCCAAAATGGGAAATTTAAGCTTTAAAAACCGCTTCAAATTGGTCACGAATGGTCATAAATGGTAAATGGTCATTAAGTATAAAGAAATTGGTTATCAAAACACCAGTTTTCCAGCGTGTTTAAAATATCATGGTCATTAAAAAAATTTAGAGTCTCAAATTAATTATACATAGCTTAATTAAGGATGCAATTGGTCACAAAATGGTCAACATTGGTCAGTTTAATTAATTAATTGGTCAGCAATATTAAAGAAGTTCTTTATTAAATAAAGACATTCAACGACGAGAAAGTTTTGTGAGCGGCCCCAAATTAAATTATTTAAGATACAAAAAACAAATTTTGAAAGCAAGTAACAATTATAGAATTGGCTCTTTGTTTGACCTCCGGACAGTGCGGACGTGCGTAGAGGACTACAAAGTTCTTCCCGGAGTGGCGGCTAGAGGTGTCGTACGAACGTTTTTACCTTCCGGAATCAAGGAAAGATTCACGCTAAATTGACGGAATCTTTCTTCTGGATCTAAGCGCTGTGAGCGAAGATTCCTATAAGCTGATGGTATCCTGTTTGGTGGTGAACAGGAGGTATTTCTCAAATGGCGGGAAATAGATGGGCGTGCCATGGGAACTGTCAGTAGTGAAAGTGAAGGTTATACGTAACACCAGTAGCAGATCTTGGTTTGACAGCCGACAATTTATGCATTGCATCGATTGTTGAATTGTTTGTTTTCTTCTTGGAATTTCTGGGAGCTACAAGCTCGATTATCTAGATTTTCCGCCGACGAAGCCCTGGAAAGCATAGTCCGGAAGGGGAGAGTGGTGGATTGGACCTGAAGGGACCAAAACCAAGAAAAAAATAGATAGAAAGAGAATTATAGAATTGGTAGTATTTAATATTTGGTTAAAGATACTGAAATAAATATAAAGGGTTTAAAATTTTACGGCTACTAATTGCTTCATAATTATGTTTAGCCCCTTAACATGAACATTCGTAAGACGCTTTATGCTATAACAATTGGTCACAAATTGGTCACGATTGGTCAGTCGGTCTCAATGACCTATTTTCTCATTGTGGATCATATTTTCTTACAAAAAAAAAAGAAATTATGGAAAACTTTCTTTTTAAAATATAAAATATTTGATCCAATTTTACTTTTGTAAACCCAATCCGTGAATAGTTTGTATAGGTATCTTTTTACAAGAAACTAGTAATAAAATACAAGAAACCAAATGTTGTAATACAAAAAATAAAAGTTTAATAGGAGCTACATATATAGTAATCTATTAATATTTTACAAATTTATTTCACTAAAGTTGGTAGAAAGAATAATAAAGCATTAAAAACTCAAAGATATATAAAAATTAACCAATAATGAAAAGCCTATATAGTGCTAATATCAGTGGCGTAGCTTTTATGGGCACCTCGTGTTCTGACTTACTAGCATAAAGAATAGAGTTAAATAAACCAGGAAGTATGGATCTTTTTTTTTTTTTTTTTTTGAAGTACGTGGCATTGGGTACAAACAATATTAAATAGTGTAGTTGGGGTCTCCTTTTATATTTTGCTCCAGAGCCCTTGCTTAAGTTGTTACGCCACTGACTATTATTATATAAAGTGACAAAATGTTAACCTTTTTTTTTAATTATACACAGAAAAAAATGTCTTGTTTTAAGCAAATACAAGGTTTTAAAAATATGCATTCTTTTTGAATAGTTGTGCTTTTAAACCAAGATTTATTTCTTACTTTAAAATAATAGTGGTTCTTAAACTGGGAGAAAAAAATACTTTAATTTATGTCTTTAATGTAAAAGAAATTCTTTAAATTAAAATATCCTTAGTATTATTTTAAGAATATCAGAATCAAGAAATAAGAACCTAAAGATTTATGATTTAAGCTCTTTAATATCTTAAATATAAGTTTTATTATAGAAATATTAAATGTTTCTATCAAAATATTAATGAATTTTCTTTAAAATAATAGGTTCTTATTTTAAGAACCTATACTAAAATATTTAACCTTTATGTCAAAGAACCTATTTCTTTAATATATAAGTATTTACTAAATTATGCTTTTTAGTACGGTATCAACGGTACGATTATATCCTACCGTCGAACAACTAAAGTTTTTTTATAAGATACACTTGTTATTCGTATTATTCAACTTGGACCCGGGACAGCGAGTTTGATAAGTCCTATGAGGTTCGGCAAAACGCATCATCGATGGAGAAGAGAGGTCTCGGTAAATGACATAATAAGCAGGAATTTCTCTCTTAACTATCTAAAGAGAACTAGTTGTTTATTTAATATAATTATCTTAATTGAATTAAATTTTATTTCAGTCTGTGGTATTTACTATCTTGTCTTAAAGAAAGAATCTCTCAGTGGGAAAGCGCTCGATGTTTTTAACGGAATACATCGTTCTTTAATGTAGACCCATTGGGGTCACTAAATAAAATAAGGTAATTTTTATTACAAAAGCGCCTTCTTTTGAATTTAGTACGCAAAGCTGAAAACATATTTTTTCTGTTTGAGATCCTATTTCTTTAACACATATGAAAGTCACAATTCTCTCAAATTAAATCTAAGGCTTTTGTTTTAAGACTTTTTTTAAATGTATACCAGTGAAATAATGGAGAAAATGATATTTTAATTACCTTTTTAAAAAGGTAAGTAAAGTAGGAGGGTACGATTATTTTATTGGTTTATTCTCGTGCAGTTTTGTTTTAAAGAGTTTCAATTTAGAATTATAAAAAAATAATAACAGGTTGTTTTTAAACTATAACGCAAACTGCAGTCCACTTTTTTAGTAGGAAATGCCATTTTAATTACAGAAATTAAAATTCCGAAACAGGTGCGTTTTAAATCAGTCAATAAGATACTAAATAATAATTAATAAATCAGGAAGTCAACATCCCAGTTTAAAGTTTCGATTAAATATTAATGTAGCTAATTAACCAAATAATAATTGTCACATTACTTACTATTCAATTTTTTTATTTTGGCTAATTTAAAATTAAAAACAAAAAAGTAGTAAAAGGAAGGTCTTTTTATGATTGAAAATTTCAAAGCATATGTTTGGAGCACGGGCGTAGATATGAGAGTCTTTCCAGTGACGCAAATAGAGCGCTTCCGAGTAGCTCAGGAGCATTTCGTTCTACTTTATGGCGTTCCAGTGACGGAAAGTGTTATGCACCTGAGCTACTTCGTTTTTCTTTCCCCTTGCCCCTCATGCACCAACCCCTCTTTTGGTTTTTGTGCTTCAAACGGGTTTTTATGATTAAGGATGGATTTTTAAAATTATTTATTTAAAACTGAATTAGATTTTAAAAAGAGATTATTATTAGCCAAGAAAGGTTAAAAACAACGAAATTTTAAAATTTCTTAAAGTATCTCTCTTTCCTTGTCTAAGGATGCGTTCCAGTGAACTTTTAGAGCAGTTCAAGAGCTTCAAGCCCTGGAGCGTGACGCACAAAATTTTTCGTCACTGGAAAACTACTATGATTTTCAAATGAGTATATCTAAAAATTAGGACAAGGAACCCCCACCAAATATATACTAGATGCTAGTGGCCTTGGGAGAAACACTTTAATAAAGAAAATTTTAATTTTGGAATTTGCGAAAAAAGTTGATATTTTGTTGAACCCCCTTATAAAAGCCAAGTTTTAAAGGTGGATAATTTTTTTGTATTTGTTTTTCCAATTTAATTAAATTTGATTATCAAATTACAAATTAAGTAAAAATATCAACCATTTTCTTTTAATTGGAGGCATCTGGAATGGGAAGGAAAGACCTCCGCGGGCAGCAGGTCTTACAATCTATAAACTCTTGGCATAAAAGAACGAACAAAGTGGGAAAAGTTCGGGACCTATCAAGTTAAACCGAATAGGGATGCAAACGTGCGGCACCAGAAGTTTCTCTGTTATGAGCTGCAAGTGGGGGAACTGTAATGGTTTATGACCGTCTGACTGTCTGAAATGGGTTGGGACTACGTATTCACGTATACTTGTACTTTACAGGCAATGGTTAAAGCAAAAAATATGATAGCTTAAGAGCGATTTATCTTTCGCTTATATGGACAGCTTCAAAGTCTATATAAGCGGGCTTCGATTTTCGGCGCCGATTTCATTACACACTGAAAAAAAAAGATATCTTAAAACAAAAGCCTTGGATTTAATTTGAGAGAATTGTGACTTTCATATGTGTTAAAGAAATAGGATCTCAAACAGAAAAAAATATGTTTTCAGCTTTGCGTACTAAATTCAAAAGAAGGCGCTTTTGTAATAAAAATAACCTTATTTTATTTAGTGACCCCAATGTGTCTACATTAAAGAACGATGTATTCCGTTAAAAACATCGAGCGCTTTCCCACTGAGAGATTCTTTCTTTAAGACAATATACTAAATACCACAGACTGAAATAAAATTTAATTCAATTAGGATAATTATATTAAATAAACAACTAATTCGCTTTTTGATAGTTAAGAGAGGAATTCCTGCTTATCATGTCATTCACCGAGACCTCTTTTCTCCATCGATGATGCGTTTTGCCCTCATAGGACTTATCAAACTGGCTGTCCCGGGTCCAAGTTGAATTAAACGAATAACAAGTGTATCTTATAAAAAAATCTTTCGTTGTTCGACGGTTGGATATAATCGTACCGTTGATACCGTACTGAAAAGCATAATTCAGTAAATACTTATATTAAAGAAATAGGTTCTTTGACATAAAGGTTAAAGATTTTGGTATAGGTTCTTAAAATAGGAACCTATTATTTTAAAGAAAATTCATTAATATTTTGATAGAAACATTTAATATTTCTTTTGTTTAAAATCTTAAAACTTATATTTAAGATTTAAAGAGCTTAAATCATAAATCTTTAGGTTCTTATTTCTTGATTCTGATATTCTTAAAATAATACTAAGGATATTTTAATTTAAAGAATTTGTTTTACATTAAAGACATAAATTAAAGTATTTTTTCTCCTAGTTTAAGAACCACTATTATTTTAAAGTAAGAAATAAATCTTGGTTTAAAAGCACAACTATTCAAAAAGAATGCATATTTTTAAAACCTTGTATTTGCTTAAAACAAGGCCTTTTTTTTATTAGTCATCCAATCCGAAATGTTTACATGCCGGTATTCGCCTTAGACCATCTCTTTTCCACACATTGCCTATAAACGACTTCATTTAGCTGATTATGTATATACACCAGCCTTAAAAACTGTTCAATAACATTTGGGCCATTTTTTGTGGATGAAAAGGCGTAAAATCAGCAGATAAACGTGGAAGAGGGCGCAAAAACGTAAAGGAAGTAAAAAAGAGCGCCTTTTTAAAGGTGAGGACATTTCTTGTCTGATGTTTTCACATGAAAGCGCAAAGTTGAAAGTTCGCTTCAGTTCAAAAAGGCTTCGTCCAGAACTTACTAAAAAAACACTAATATTGCTAAAAATCGCAAAACATAAGAGTATTGCGTATGACCAGCAATAATGACCACCTTAAAACTCCTTGATCCCATCCACAACTCAGCTATCCGTCTTGCTCTTGGAGCCTCCTGCACCAGTCCTGTAAATAGTATTCTCTGTGAAGCTTCAGAACCTCCCCTAAGCTACCGTAGAGCATTTCTCTCCCTTTCATACGCCACATCCGTGGGCGCAAATCCCAAAAACCCTACCTATCACAATACTTTTTCAGCACGCTACAATAATATATACACAAGTAAACCCCGTACTAGGCCAGCTTTCTATGAACGAGTTAACCGTTACCAACAAAAATTTAAAATATCTTTCCCCAAATTCTTTCAACAAGATCTATTTATGCCTCCTCCATGGACTATCTCCAAACCTCGTTGTATTACAAATCTAGCACAATACAACAAACATGACATATCTCCACTTTTGATAAAAGCCGAATTCCTTTCTCTATTAAACAATTTACCTGAAGGCGATAAGATATATACAGATGCTTCTAAGTTATCCCAAGGCACAACCGCTGCTGTAGTTACTAATAAAGACACACTTACTTTCTTAATGACTAAGTATACAAGCGTCTATACAGCAGAACTATATGCCATTTTTCAAGCCTTGTTGTTTGTAGAACAAAGTGACAGTCACTTCTCAATAATTATCTCCGATTCTCTAAGCTCCATCACTGCTATTCAAAATGCTTATTCAAAGCACCCCGTGGTACAAAGAATATACAGAGCTCTTGCCAACATTAAAAATCAACATAAAGAAGTAATTTTTATTTGGGTCCCATCACACATCGGAATAGATGGAAACGAACAAGCGGATAAAGCGGCTCGGACCGCTACCGAAAACGCAAATTCTATCTACGTACCAAACACAGTAGCAGAAGACTTTAAAAATTTCATAAAAGATCAAATAACTTGCTTTTGGCAAGAAGAATGGAATAGTGCAACAACACATTTGCGGGAGTGTAAAACAAGCGTGAAACCGTGGCAGTGCAATTTAAAGTTAAACCGAAAAGAACAAGTGTTAATTAATCGACTTCGGATAGGGCATACTAAACTAACTCATAGTTACCTTCTAACAAAAGACAACCGTCCTTTCTGTGAATTGTGTACAGTGCCTCTAACCATTAAACACATTTTAGTGGAGTGTCCAAAGCACGCGCGAGAAAGACAGAAAAATAACCTTAAAGACTCCCTTCAGGACATTCTTAATAAAAATTTAAGAGATACATTAAATTTTATAAAAGACTGTGAGCTAATAAACTCAATATAAATCATAGAGTAGTACAACAAATTTTTTGTTTACGTGCAAATAACCCTATGTGGTTGAAGAGCTATCTAAAAAAAAAATAATAAGAGTATTAAAGTGTTTTGGACTTAATAATCAATATATTTTGGTCACTTTAAAAAATTGGATTAGAGATGTTAATATATTACTAATTTTAAAGTAGTAAATATTTCTATACATATAAATATTCCTTATATAAAATTAATATAAATTTAATAAATTAGTAATTAACCTCTCTAAAATCACCCAATTTTTGAGGTCAAATATTCCGTCTTGCCGTGGGTTACTAACATTTATGCTAAAATCTTCCACATTCGATTATTTTAGTCAATACCATCTACTTTTTAATGTCACAAAACAAAAATTTAACCTTAAAATAATAGAAACAAATTAGATTTATTTGGTAGTCAATTTTAAATTAGTCTAATTATTTTTAAAATTGTAAAATATTAATATTGCAAAATAAATATTCCAGTAGTGCGCCTTGGGCTGTCACTTTAATTCTTTATGTATTACAGGGTCATAAAAATTAAGTATCTTTTACAATTTTTCAATATACAAAATTGTTTAAATTATCAAATTAGTAGTTTTTGACGCCCTCTTAAAGTAAAAATAGAACTGTTTGAAAAAAACAAGGTATCTGTACCAATACCTAAAATATCCCTTATTTGCAACCAAAATGCCATACTCAGTCTTTCCGCGATCTTCAAGTTGTGCGGTCACGTTTCGTAGGAGACTACATAGCGTCCTCGGGTAGGCAGCTGAAGGAGTTGTACGGGCGTTTCTGTGCCCTTGGGGATCGAGAAAAAGACTTACGTTAAATTGATAGCATCTTTCTTCTGGAACTAAGCGCTGTGAGTGATGATTCCTAATAACCTGATGTTTTTATGTTAGCGGTGTGCACGTGTTTTCGTAACGGCCGAGGACGGTGGCGCCCTCTACTGGAAGCGTCAGCAAGTGACAGTGAAGGTTATGCACAATACCAGTAGCAGTTTCTTGGATTGACAGCTACAATTTATGCATTGAATGGATTATTATTTGTATCGAACAAAAGCAAATATTTGAATATTTTGAACCGGAATTTCTGGGAGCGGAAAGCTCGACCATCCAGATTTTCCCACCACATAGAGCTGGCAATTGCCTTGCAGCAACGCCATAAACAAAGCAGTAGCCAGTATCTAAAATGCCATACTCTGTACTCTGTAACCCTATTTATAGTCCGGCAGGGAGCAACGTCGGGAAAACAAGAATTTTAGGTTGGCTGATTTTTTAATAATATTTTGTTCTCCCTCCTCTTTCGGGTAGATCCCCGTCTGTCTGGCTGGCGGTAGCGGTTGCGTTGGCGCTCAGCTGTGACTTTGACGTTTAGAACTGTCACTGATAGGTCAAAAATGCAGACCTTGGTCATGTATTATCGTTCCAAGTTTTATTAAAATTTACCGAACGGTTCGAAAGTTAAAAGGGGGACGACTGTATAATTAGCAATAATAAAAGTGTCTGGTAATAAAAAAAATGTTTGGTAAACCTATCTAAAGACAAGAAATTAAAAATTGGGTTTCTTAATATATATTCAAAACCTTGGATTACTACCTGTACAGGTAGGATGCGAACTAATAAACGCAACCACTACCGCCAGCCAGGCAGCCCAGGGTCTATCCAGAAGAGGAAGGAGAACAATACCACCCAATATCGCAAAAGATTAAGCGAGGACTTTTTTGCTCTATAAAAATTAAAGGAGTGAGAACAAGGAGTTGTTGCTTTATTAATGAGTATTATTCGGCAATGAAAATTTGCTTTATACTATTTTACAAAAAAATAATAATAAGAAAACAACGTTATACATTATTCACATCATACCTGTTGCGGTAAAGCTTTGTTACTTTTTTTTAACCTTTGTTATTATTTAAAATAGCCTATTGAGAATTCAAATTAGGGAGTGCAGTGTTGCAATTCGGTCAAAAAGCTAATAAAAATGGGTATCTAGATTTAATTGGCACAGAATATTTACATAAATTACCTGATTAGTTATTAAATTTTACGAAAAATATTTGGCATCATTGTCTGACAACCTAAATAACACAAAGCAGGATAATAGTCAGTATTTCGAGAAACTTTATATATAGCCATAAAGCGTAAGTTTTTGTTATTTAGACTTGAACTGCAGATAAACCAAAACTGACTTCGCACGTTTTGCTTCATTTCTGAAATTTTAAGGAAATCCATGATGGCAACCACTTAAACGCTTAACACTAGTTGTAGACTAACTATTTTCTTATTTTTTATTACATTCATCCCATAAATCATAAAAATTATTTAAAAAATAGAATAGTAATGCAACAACAAAACACAAAACTTGATTATGAAACGTCATTATGTTCTAAATTTGCAACTGCAACGTTGCCAAGTGGCTTAATTTTAGTTTTCAATAGCCTGTAGCTTTATTGACGCAATTTTTTTCTGTAAACTTGTATATGTAGCATATGTCACATTTTTTGTAAAGGAAAAGGATTGAATTTTAGGATTGTAGAAAAAATATACACTGTGTTCCACGTAAAATAACAAAGTTATCGGAATATCGGGTATTTGTTTATGTGTTAACGTAATGTCACAATCAAATGACGTGGATATTATACAAAACTTTTAATATATCCGAGGCTTTTTGCAAAAATCGCAAAAATCATATTGACTTTATTTGTTTTAAAGTTATTCGCAATCAAAAACGGTCAAAATATATTCGTATTGTATTTTTAAAATAAAAAAGTTATCAGGATGAGCCACCGTCTAGAGATATCCGGTATTTTAAAGTAAGTTTTCTTGGAAATTTCACACCACTATTTTTTGACAAATCAAATAAGAAATTTTACCTGCGCCGCCACGACAATTCAAGTATTTTCAGATTTTTTCTCCTGCCTGGGGTACCCTGGAGTGAATTATAGTAAAAATTTTTAGACAATCATAGAATTTGTTTTAACGTCATGCCTGTCATTAACGTACATAAATTAAGAAAATTGTATTTTCTACCAGCTGTAGTATTTTAGACGTACCATAATAAGAAAGAATAGAATACCATAAATGGTATTTGTATACAATTACAGTTAGCAAAATAATGTCCCAGGACTGAAGGATAAGAAATAACTGAAGAGCAAACGAAAGCTAGGTATAGGTCTAAAACAATCAAAATATATATTTTTTACCAACTGTACTAATATAAATTAAATATAATATAAAAAAATAAAAAATTCCCTAACGTCTTGGTGTACTATACAAAGTGTTTTACTCCCTTTAAAGACAGTATTTATTTTATGCTACATCGTTAAAGCTCCTGTCAAAGGCACAAACATAAAATTTAAAATAATATTATTTAAAACCAATTTGGTGTGTGAAATTTTCTTACCGAATACCACACGTGCTTAAATAATTCCAGGTAATTTGTTCTTGGCCACGAACATTTTAAGAAAATTATTTTTATTTTTTAACGTATAAAATTTGACGGAATAATTCTGTAGTATCTGTATTTTTTATCAGAATTTTTTTCCTCTTAAGATATACAGGGTACGACAAAACGTATGTTTTTTTTTAAATGGAACACCCTGTATAGTGAATTACCATTTAAAATATAATTTAAAGAGCGTTTTAAAAATACCATATTTAATGGGTCATTTTTAAATGGTTTTGAAAATATGGCTATAAAAAACTTATTGAACAAATATTGCTATAATATTATAACCTACCTAAATCAATATTTGTAAATTATACTTACTAATTTTTTAGATTTGGATATTCATATTTTTGAAATTAATGAAGACAGATATACCAAATGTAGTATTTTTTAAAGCATATAAAAGATATTTTTACTAGCGATATATTATACAGGGTGTTCCATTTAAAAAAATCATAATTTGTGTCCTACCCTGTATATTTTAGAAGATACTAAAAATATAATTATTGACTAAGAAACTACAGAATTAACCCAAAAAACTATTATTTTTATTTATTAAGGGGTGTAAATGTATAACCAGGGCCGTATTAACTGTATGAGGCGCCCTAGGCTAGAACTCCCGGAGCGCCTAATTTGCACGACAAAAATTTTGAAGAGCAAAAATGGTCATTCCCTCCTTTTCGCCCCTGTTTCCTATTTTATCTATTTCAAAACACCTTATTCATAAAAAAGTTGTTCTACTCCCCACCCGCACCTAAACTTTTTTTAAACTCCCTGTCTAGCGCCTATTACTCCCCTGTCTGGCGCCTATTTTTTTCATGGCGCCCTAGGCTGTAGCCTAGTCAACCTAATGGATAATACGGCACTGTGTATAACCTGACACCTGGTACAAATTTACGTGTTTTAGTAAAATTAAATTTAGGTTGAAGGTTGAACTAGAAAATATATTTTATTAACATTTTAAAACCATCTGATTAATGGGCAGATATTTTAGACTTGGAATCATAAAAATCTTCACTGTAAAAATTAATTAGCTTATATTAGAACTTTAAGCGATATGAATACCATAAATACCATGGAAATTCCCATTTAAATGGCACAATATTAAAATATAATGTTTTAATATTAAGGTAATTTTAAGGTTAGTCTCAGGTGAAAGCATTGAATATTACGCGATACCTCGCAATGTGTAATCGAGTTTGGAATTTTATTACTCGATGAAAACCTAACATTGGGTCAAGTGAATAAAGCTAAGCAAATGCTTTTACTTAAATTAATAAAAGATAAAACATACAAAATTGCTTAAAAGGAATAAAGCAAGTACTACAGTATTAGCTTTTGCTTGACTTTATTCACCTATGGCCCATTAAAATTATAAGAATAATATCGGCTGCAGTTTATGGACAGTATTTTTTGTTACAAAATATAATTTGATGGCCTTTTTATATTTTCCTTGTTAACCGATTTTTTCTTGGGTTAATATAACCTTTGTTCGCGGGTCTAGTAATGAACCGATTCTGAACCAGAACCGAACTGGTTTAGAATTGTTTTAAAGCGCATACCTAGTTATTTATTAGTTCGGAATTTTTATTTACCGCGAACGATTTTTTATACAGCTGAGGATGTATTCTAACCTAGCCTTTTAGTAAGGATTTTTCGTGGTTGGATACTACACAAAAAAATTAAATTTAAACACAAAAGGTAAATTGTTATTTTGTCGAATGCCACTCGAGGTCTCTCGGCGAAAGACGAGGAATTCCCTGCCTCCTCTCGTTTTTAACATACACTATCGGACAAAAGTAGAGCAACACTTTGATAAAATTTACATATCCCGATTTTATAATACTAAATGTAAGATATCGCTTTTAAATACATTGTGTTTTAAAACATCCAAGTAGGCTGCTGTCATCGGCGACAACGGCGCTTTGGATGATCAAGCCAGATCATGTCATTTTGTCATAAAGTTTTAACTGTAAATAAGTAATGCGTCAAAAGTAAAGCAACATTTTAATTAATTCATCAAATGATAAGTTTTCGGTGAAAGTAGAGACAAAAATAGTTTTGTAAAATTAGTTTTTTTATATTTTGAACATTTTGTGCTGAATTAATTATGCCGAGAGGTATTCCAATTTCAAAAGACCTAAAGCAGAGAGTTGTGAATGCTTTCAGGGAAGGTAAAAAGCAAGCCCATATATCGAGACAATTTGATTTACCCAGTTACAGTGTATCTAAAATAATTTCATCCTATAATGAAAGGGGACATTTAGAGAATCTACCAAAATCGGGAAGACCAAGAAAACAACAATATGGACCGACAGACGCATTAAAAGAATTTCTCAAAATGATCCTTGGAAGTCTGCACCTAGAATTATTGCTGAAGTTCCAGGAATTATGGTTGGTCCACGGACTGTTCAGAGAAGGTTGGTAGAGGCAAAGTTGTTTAGTAGACGCCCCGCTAAAAAGCCGCTAGTTTCGGGAAGAAATAGAGCAGCAAGACTTGCATTTGCACATCGGCATTTAAACTGGACAGTAGACGATTGGAAAAAGTTCTTTTAGTGACGAAACGCGATATAAAATTTTTAATTCCGATGGAATGAAACGTGTGCGGCGACCAATAAATAGCAGGTTTAATCCTAAGTACGTAACACCAACAGTTAAACATGGTAAAGGCAGTGTTTTTTATGGGGTTGTTTCTCGTGGAAAGAGGTAGGCCCTATACACTTTATTAATGAAAATATGGATCGATTTATTTATAGGGATATAATGGAAAATGTCATGCTCCCTTATGCAGAGTGGGAAATGCCACTGCGTTTTACGTTCCAGCAGGATAACGATCCAAAACACTCTTCGCGAATTGTTCAAGAGTGGTTTCGAGAAAACAATGTTCGAGTTTTGGAGTGGCCGGCACAATCCCCCGACCTCAACCCAATTGAGAACTTGTGGGAAGAAGTAGAACGTCGTATTCGAACACAAATGTTTCCGAATAAACAATCGTTGATAGATAAAATCCGTCAAGTTTGGACAAATCTTCCGGAAAACATTATTCAAAATTTGATTGCCTCAATGCCGCGACGTTGCCAGCAAGTAATAAATAATAATGGATATTCTATTAACTATTAACATAATACTTTTAGTAATTATTATAATTAAATGTGTTAAATGTTCTTTGTTGTAATATCTAAAATAAAAAATTGTTGAATACAATTTGTTGCTTTACTTTTGTCGCACTGATTTTCGTCAATATTTATAATTATAAATATTTTTGATCTCAAATTTTATCTAAAATTTATCATAATGTTGTGAAGTATTCCTTTAATCTTAGAGATAATACTTATTCATTAAACGTATCCAGAAATCACCTGAGAACTTTTTTTTGTCGAAACAAAAAAACACTTTGTTGCTCTACTTTTGTCCGATAGTGTACCTAAGTACCTATGTGTATTTAACTAAAGATAAAATTCAAACAACAAGAAATGGTAAAATTTTGTAATATTGTTTATATTTTTTAATTAAATCTTTATTTATTTTATTGCATACATACATTCATACGGAACACAATTAAAAATCCTTTGTTTATATACGCTCAGAATCACAAAAATAAAAAAAATATATTCAACAGGTATATTAACCCGCATAAAAAGTGGCAAAACAAATAAACTGTAATACAACGGTTTTTTTCTGTACCGCAAAAACAGAAAACAGCTGACCGTCGATAATGCGCATTAAATTCCGAACTGAACTTTTAGTTCCAACAAAAATCCCAGGACTGCTAATCAGGTTACGAACCGGTAACGAACTGATTCCATTGTAACCCGCGAACACAGAACTGTTACTAAAAATTCAGGATTTTACTAACCGCGAACGCTGATTTTTTCACTGCGCATGCGAATAGTCCCAGAACCGGTTCAGAATCGAACCCGCGAACAAAGCTATAGTCTGATTTTTATTATTTGTAAATTTACAAAAATGCACTTTTGAGGTGGTCCAAATCAGGCTCTAAGTGAAATCAAGAATCAATCAATAAAAAATCAAGAAAACACCTCAACTATTAAAAGGACCACATGTATTTCTTATACGTTCTAAATTCTAAAATAAATTAGATATTTGCGTCCTGTATATAAATAATATAGGAAACTAAAAGGAAAAATAAACAAATTAAAAAAATAAATTAAATTAACGACAAAAACTTAGATGCTAAAAAGCAAAATAATAAATAGTTAAAGAAGTATTATTAAGTTAATTAAAAATATATGTACTACTTAAATTTTAAATAAACAAAAGCCTTTAAACTATAATAGCATATTATGTTATATTACCGACTTTATTTTAAAAATTTTATTATTTATTATTTTTAGCTTTTAGTGAGTGCTTTTTCAATTTGTTTATTAATATTTTGCATTAATTTTCAAATAATTATTACCATCCATTTATAATTACAAGTTTCTTGTTAAAAACTATAATTTTACCAACTTTAGTAAAATGATTTTATAGAAAACCGAATGACCGACTATTGACTTATTTTTTGTTATTTTGTGTAACTAAAATTGGTTAATTGTATTTAATTTTATTTTTTTATAATATATTTTAACAGATAATTTTTTACTCGTCTTTGAAATTTTTTTAAAATTTTCATGTGCTTGAAAAATATTTTCATTGGCAATAGAAGTTTTCTTTGCTATTATAAGTATCTATTTAGTATTCATGCTGTCAAATACTAAAGGATTATAATTAATAAGTAAATGTGTTGTCTTCGTCAATAAGATATATAGTACAGGAAATAGAGACATTTTGCACCTCTTAAAATAACAGACGTTTTTGGCCTTCTTATGGTTATCGTTATTAAACATAACGATTACGGCAGCAGTTTAAGACAGAGATTTTGCAGCCTCTTTTAAGAAATTTATCTTGCATCTGCGCTTACGACACATAACCTTATTTTTGCTTGTGGTTCACCGATTTTAAAGTTTACGAAAAATCAGGATTTACTTTTATTCTTCATAAGATTTAAATTGATATTTAAATATTTGCAAACACTTCTATTGATTTCGTTTTTTAAAGTAGATGCGAACAATACAGTATAAGCAAAACACAAAAAGTAAGGTTAGGTTTGGTAGTAGAATAAAAGCAAGTGTGCCAGATTGTAACATCTAAATTAATTACTGATTTAGAATATCTGTAAAAGTGCAAGTCCGTTTTAATTTCTTAACACTATTTGCTTTTTATTACTGCTATAGATTTTTCGCTAATTAAAGCCTATGTATAAATGATATTTTAATTAATACGGCAATAAAATTTTAACCTTTTAAATAATTGATATTAAAATTTCTACAATCCGGCAACCACGCAGTTTAACAATAACGATAACGATAACGATAAGCTCTTCGGTATTCATCCGTAATTAAAGGAGTCCGGTATGGTTAATAACGATAACGGATCATGTTTGCGTTACTGCGCAGTCTCAGAATAACGTTAACCACAACAGAATTGCAAAATAAGGGGTGCAAAATGTCTCTATTGAAGCATTTTACCGGGCAATTTCTTGGTTCTGCATGGATTGACTTGGAATTCTAACAAAAGGTAAAGTATAGCCCAAAAATTAAAACCTATATCGAACCAAAGGGCGCCAAACCCTGGGGTGGTTGCCAAACCCTGTAGGGGGTGAAAAATGTTTTATTACATTTTAACAACGGAGGAAATTCTTTATATATTTTTTTAAATAAAACTAATACTCTTCAAGATACTCGCGATTGAAAGTAATACTTTTCGACAAGAAAATCAACGTTTTTAATGGGGTTTTCGAGAATAACTCGAAAATAATGCATTTTATAAACAAAAACTGTGGACAGAAAAATTATAGGTTATTAAAAGAAAAACAAAATTGTTTAATTATAATTTTTCTACGACCAATGCAAACCAAGATACGGCTTGTTAATGATTATTATTTTTCTTAATTGTAAAGTTTGATAGATTTAAAGTCAAATAACCGGAAAATGCTGCATATTTTGAGGAAAACTCTTTAAATCTTTTTTAAGTCCTTAATAAGGTACTTTTTTATTTTCAAAAGAACTGTCTAGAATTAAAATTGAGTGAGTTAACATATGATTAAAATTAGGTTAGTATCTAATTTTTTTCTACGAA
The DNA here is from genome assembly GCA_014170235.1 of Listronotus bonariensis. Lineage (NCBI taxonomy): Eukaryota > Metazoa > Arthropoda > Insecta > Coleoptera > Curculionidae > Listronotus > Listronotus bonariensis. The sequence continues at coordinate 74,612 of JACEGR010000799.1, forward strand.
AAAACTATTTAAGACAACCCCTAACTACCCCCTAATTAAAATTGACCTTTGCCCTTTTAAATTTCTCTTTATACCTGCACTTATAAAACGTCCCAAATGTTTAACCAATTTTAAATGTATAATTTTAGAAAAATTTGAGGTTAAAGTAAAAAGCTATTTTTCACAATTTCATATTTTTTACCCCTTTTTTTCAAAATAACTTTGAAAATACAGGAGATAAGAAAAAAAGGTAATTTTCTAGAAACCTGCGGCAACTCCGATTTTGACGAAATTTGGTATACGGTGGTTTTTGGGTTGCTGATCATGAATCTAAAAGACGTTTTTGGCAGAAACGTTTCGTTCTTGAGATATCCATCATCAGACTTGAATTTTAAACTAATCCTCTTTTACAATATTCCCCTTCTTTTTGCACACAATTCATGACTTAAAGCTAAAGTGGCAAAGAATATTTGATTTTCACCTTTTAAAACCACGTTTTTTACGTATTTTACATTATTTTTGCATTAAATTGCGTAGCTATACTTTGAATCATTTCAATCCCAGTGTGCCATGATGCCCTATGTGTATGTATGGTTGCCGCATTATTAAAGAAAAGTCACGCAATTTAATGCAAAAATAATGTAAAAATGTAGAATAACGGAATTTTAAAAGGTAAAAATCAAATATTGTGTGACACTTTAGCTTTAAATCAAGAATTATGTGCAAAAAGAAGGGGGAATATAGTGAAAATAAGCTTAGTTCTAATTTGAAATTTGATGATGAATATCTCGAGAACGAAACGTTTCCGCAAAAAAATTTTTCAGATACGTGATCAGCGCCCCATAAAACCCCGTATATCAAATTTCGTTAAAATCGGAGTTGCCGCAGGTTTCTAGAAAATTACCAAAAAAATATTGCCTAAAATTGCAGCTTTTTTAATGACTAAAATTTTTCTGTGCATAGATTTTCTGTACAGTAAATATTTGGTGAGATGTAGTGGTTTAAAACCTCTATTTACGAAAGCATTACCTTTTTCGAGCCCTTTAAGCTAACCTCATTTAAAAACCAAGGAATCTTAAAAAAGTTATTTAAAGAGCCATGTAGCTCTTAAAAACTTCACAAAAAACTTATAAAAAAACCTTCTTATCATTTCAAATGAAGGAGATACAAAAACAAATCAATTTTTCTTTTAAAAATTCTAATGGCCTACTTTGAAGCATAAAAATCTACGTAATATTTTTAAAATTATGCATTTTAAATTGGTTAGACTTCTAGGATGCAATATTATTACTAGTCCAATTAAATAGAGCCTGAAATCACAATTTGGAGGGAGTGAATGAATTTTTGACATAAGTTACTTTAAAGTGTCTACAAACAAAAAATATAAAAAAACTTTCAACCCCCGGGGAAGGGTTGAAAAAAATAAATAAAGTGTGTTCTTGCAATTACTTTAAAACGGTTGGAGCTACAAAAAAATTTCAACAAAAGTTGTAACACTAAAAATAATAAATTAAAATGGTCTTTGCCATTTTTTCCTCAGATGACATTAGGGTTGCTAAAACTTAAGGGATGATAATTTCAATAAAAAAAAATTATAACTGTTTAACAAATTCATGAATTTGCATTTATTTTTAACATAATTACCCTTAGAGAGTCTACAAACGAAGTGTAGAAAATATTTTGTTTCAACCCCCGGAGAGGGGTTAAAAAAATTTATGTGTTTTTGGAATTATTTTAAAATGGTGAGAGTTAGAGAAAAAGTTTTTAACAAAAGCTGTGCAGCTAAAAATTCTACATCAAAATGGTCCTTATCATTTTTTCTCCAGATGACATTAAGGTGGCTTAAACTTAAGGGATGATAATTTTAATTAAAAAATTATACCTATTTAAAAACTTCATGTATTTGCATTTTTTATATATAAATACATGTAGAAAGAGAATAGTAAAAGAGTAAAGGACACCTTTAAATCTGATTATGTTCTTTAAAAAGCTTTAATAAATTGTTCTCGAAAAATGCAACATTTTCTCGTTTTTTGACTTTTAATCCATCAAATTTTGCATTATACGACTAAAAACTAACAATTTACACTCCGTATCTCAGTTCATATTGATCGTAGAAAAGTTATAATAAAACAATTTTGTTTTTAAACCTACAATTTTGCTTTTCACAGTGTGGGTCCCATGTCACACGGTTAAAATAATTTAAAAAAAAATCCCAGTTGCACTCCCAAATATCTGTAATTAATAAAGTACCCAAAAATTTTCTTTGTATTTGAATTAATTTTAGATGATTATCCTTCGTCGACGTAAAATATTTTTTAAGAAGCAAACCATGATAAATTTTTGTTATTATAACACTCTTTCTTTTTTTTCTTTTTTAAATTTTTATTCCATGAATACTATAAATATTAGGTACATACCAAAAATAAATTTCTGTGTTAATTAATAAATAATCCGCATCTCCAACTATTGTTAAAAATACACACACTTTTATTGCACTACCCGCAACACACCGTAAACAGTTAAAAATAATAAAACGTTGTCCAAAGGTAAAAAAATTTAAAAATAAGTTTAAATAATTTTAGAATTAGAAATTATATTCTACTAATGCACTAAACCCGAACTTTTAATAACTCTAACTAAATGTCCAGCAATCAACTTAAATTAATAACTAACCAAAATCACTGCGCGCGTTCTTTTTGACTACTAATATTTAAAAAAATCAAGCGACATCCGAAACAGATGAACCTTCGTTGCCACGACAACGGCGACGCCGTAAAAAAACCGGAAAAGACGCGTCGTCGTCAGGCGGGCAGCAGCCGCCGTCCAACCGAAAAGAAGAAGAGACTGTCATTAAGAAGAGTGACGTAGCAGCAAAGGTTGTTGCAGGAATCTGTGCGAAGGCAGGAATTTTGCGTGTCGACTAGAGAAGAGCAGTCACGGTGGTCACTGCATTTAAGTGGGTAAGAGTAGAAGTGTAGTAAGGCAGACGTAAGAACAGAGAATGGGGAAAGGGGAGGTGGGAATGGGTCAATTGTGGGGTGGATGGAGATAGTTTATGGTTTTTTGGTAAATAAAAGTTTTACTGAATGCAAGATTTGGTAGATTTATTTACAAGGTGTACAAAACAAGTGCAAATAAACAATTAGGGTCTGTTTTGATGTTTAAACGTTGTGTTAAAAGTCAACCATTAAGTTGATATCACGCGAAAAATGATAGGACGGAAGAACAACGTTTTTAGTTTTTATCTCAAAAATGTTTTTTTATAATACCTTTTTATATGAAATAAACCTACTTTTAAGTGTCCTTTATACAAGGTCTCACAAAATATTGTTAAGAAAAGTTAGAGGCCGATACTACATCGGAAAATATAGAAAACAGGGTTTAAAAAAGTGAAAATCAAATATTGTATGGCACCTTGGTTTTTAATCAAGAATTGTGTGCAAAAAGAAACAGAAATATAGTGAAAATAGAATTAATTTAAATTTCAACTTTATTGATTGGTATCTCGGAAACAAAATGTTTCCGTTAAAATTCTTTTAGATTCGTGATCAGCTTCCATGTGTCCAACATGTAATTCGATAGAAAGAGGAAATAGGCAGGAAAGAAATTTTCTTTCTATTTCTTGTCTGTACTCTGTATCATTCTTTATAAATAATTCGTAAATCTTCGGCAGTGGAAAAATAATAGACTACTGGTCCTAAAAACGTTGGGTTCTTGTGGAAAAATGCATCCCTTGTAGAAAAATGGTCTTGTTATTTCTTAAAATATATATGTTTTTTTGAACTTATGTTTCATATGTTTCATTTATTTGGCATTTTCACTCATATTTTAATCATTCTATTAAATTTCCGGATTTTAATAGTTTATATTTTGCTTAATTAAAATGTATCTAGCTTTTTCTATTTTGTATAAAAAAATATAGAGGAGAAAAGACAGCGACAAAATTTGAGTATAAAAAGAAGAAAGTTGGCGGGATAATATATAGTATTATTAATCCCTTTGAATTAGCAAAAGTTAAAATTAAGCGGTGTAAACATCTAGCAGGTAAGGAGAGCGAGATCACTTTATACAAAACGCCATACAATAGAACAGGATAAATGACAAGAAAGATCCAAATCGCCTTTCTATTTCCAGGCGTTCGTGTTGTGTATTCGTGAGTGCGGAACGAGCCGAAACACTTTACGAAGTTCGAAATAGAGAGGAAATAGAAAATAGAGAATAAATTTCTCTTTTGGCGAGATACGGAGTTCAGGCGCAACTCTCTCCAAAAAACCTCGTATACCAAATTTCGTTAAAATCCGTTTTGCGCATTTTTCTAGAAAATAACCAAAACAATGGTCCTCACCTCCGCTGTAACGTTTCATTGGAAAAGAATAAATTGGTAAATTGATGATAAAAATTTTTAAGACCAAAAAAAGGTCTTCACCTCCGCAAAAACCTTTGTATATATTCATTTTTTCCCAGTCCTCCCAAAAACGGGACATTTTTAAAAATCGGGCGGGACGCAACACTCCGCGGAACACTACACCAAAAAGCGGAATTTTTTCGCCAAAATCGGGATGTGGTGTCACATTAGTCTGGCCAGACCTTATTGGGTTGTTCGCATTTGTTTAAAAATGTCTTATTCTTTTTAGTAGGATATTCACTATTAAGAACAATTTTCTGCAAAGACTTGCTTCTTTTAATATTTAACTTTACTTATAAAACACATGTTAAAAGAGTCTTAAAAACAGCAAAAGGCATTTTTTTATCAATTACTTTGGTTAAGCCATATGACCAAACAAAGAAATACTTCTTATTTTTTATACCCGAACCTTGAGTTCGAAGAAAAAAACCTAAGAAATAAAATTTGCTTAGAAAGGAATTATAAAAATAACGTTTTGTTATCGAAAAAAGCAGTGACGTACTTTACCATCTTAAATATTTAAAACTTAAACATCTATGTAGTACAAAGGTTTATTTCATTAAATTTTGACTCTGTATTAAATTCTACATCAAAAATGTATAACACACTATACGTCAGTAAAATTATTGCTTGTTTTGCTGGTGAAAAGAAATAGCTATTTATGTATCAAGGGCGTTACTAGGACTATAATGCCCCGAAGGTCGAAATAGCCCGAGGGCTAGATTTCGACCTGATGGGCATTATAGTCCAGTAAAGCCCGTGGTGCATACAATGCTTTATGTTTTACCCAAAAAATACTTTTTCAATGACTAGTTACATTATTTATTCGCAATATAAAAAATAAGTTACACCTGTACCTGTATACGTAAGCAGATAATGACTGGTGTTAAGTTTGACTTTGATGTTTCTATAAGTTAGTCAGTTGGCATTTTTTATTTAACGATTTGCTCAAAGTGGAAGAAATTCCACAAAATATAAGAGAAAATGCCATAAAAGCGACCGAAAATCTTTTGCCAGTTAAATGAAGGCAACAGTATGATCGGGAGTATGGCATATTTGGTATTTGAAAGATGCGAACGCAATTCTTCAAATAACCGAAACCTTTTTAATGGCATATTTTCAGGCACTGATAAGTTATTGATTTTATTTTAATACATATGTTTGTATAAACTTGATCTTTATTGTGAGAGAAATAAAATTGGATAAGCAATAAAATTTCCATATTAGCGCATTAGGGCAATTAAGCGGGCATTATCATAATGCCCGCTTTTAATACCCTAGGTGTGATAGCAGGTATTATTGCTACCATAACATATTCCGTTCCTAAGGTATTACAGATCAATAATAGATGGGTAAAACATAAATCATATTTTGGTTCTAATTATTTTTAAATAATTCTACCACTGCACTATGGAACAGAAATTAAATTTTTTGGCCAAAATTCTGAAACTTACCAATCTAACTTAAAATAGTGCTCTTTACTAAAAACATTTAAAAAATATTTTCCTATATTACAGATAGTTTTTGGGGAACGAATACCTAACACATATAATTGTAAATTCAAACCCCTTAAAATCATTATTTTTTATTATCCAAAATATACGAAAATATCAGCATGTTTGGTTAATTCGGTAGTTTTCTAATTAGTAATCGGATAATTATTACCTCATATGATATACAGGGCACTGACAATAAGTATGTTTTTTTTATGGAACATCCTGTTTCTTATATTACCACCAAAAGATGTTTTAAAATGCTTTAAAAATACCACATTTAATAAGCCCATCTCAATTAGTTTCGAAAATATGACCCAATCTGAAGAATAATTTTTAATTTTATCCTTAGAAGCGTAATAAGGTTACATCTTCTCAACTTTCTTTATTTTTTAACCTATAAAATAAATAAAAACACTGTTTTGTTGTGAAGATACTGTAGAATCCGTATCTTTTATCAGAATGCTTTTATTTTTAAGATATAAAGTGTAGGACAAAAATATTAATTTTTAAATGGAAAACTTGTATCTGTCTTTGCACTCAGAAGTAGCAGAAAGTAGCAAGGCAATTGTTAGTACAAAAACTGATAAAGAAAATGGTTAAAAAATGTATGACAAAAGTAGCGAGACTTTGCATCGGAAACACAACAATAGCTTTGTTCGCGGGTCTAGTAATGAACTGATTCTGAACCAGAACCGAACTGGTTTAGAATTGTTTTAAAGCGCATGTCTAGTTATTTATTAGTTCGGAATTTTTATTTACCGGGAACGATTTTCTATACAGCTGAAGATGTATTCTAACCTAGCCTTTTGGTTAGGATTTTTCATGGTTAAATTGGATACTACATAAAAAACAATTAATTCAAACCAAAAGGTAAATTGTTATACTGTCGAAAGCCACTCGTGGTCTCTCGGCGGAAGACGAGGGATTCCCTGCCTCCTCTCGTTTTTAACATAAGTATGTGTATTTAACTAAAGATAAAATTCAAACAACAAGAAATGGTAGAATCTTGTAATATTGTCTATATTTTTTAATTCAATCTTTATTTATTTTATTGCATACATATATTCATACGGAATACAATTAAAAATCCTTTGTTTATATACGCTCAGAATCACAAACATATAAAAAAATATTCAACAGGTATATTAACCCGCATAAAAAGTGACAGAAACAAATAAACTGTAATACAACGGTTTATTTCTGTACCACAAAAACAGAAAACAGGTGACCATGTCGACAATGCGCATGAAATTCCGAACTGAACTTTTAGTTCCAACAAAAATCCCAGGACTGCTAATCAGGTTACGAACCGGTAACGAACTGATTCCATTGTAACCCGCGAACACAGAACTGTTACTAAAAATTCAGGATATTACTAACCGCGAACGCTGCTTTTTCACTGCGCATGCTAATAGTCCCAGAACCGGTTCAGAATCGAACCCGCGAACAAAGCTATTAGCTTTAATTATTTTAATCCTATTACTTTTTTCAATATACTAGGCTAATAATAAACTTAGTAGATTAAATGTGGTATATTTATGTTTACATGGGTAAGAATAATATAAATTATTGCAAATTTGTCGACAAAGCTAATACACTTTTTATTTAATACTTAATTATTTTTAGTTGTATAATTTTTATTGATCCTTAAAATACCTTTTTAAGTTTCTTATTAACGTAATAGAAGTAGTCAAGTCTTTTTATAATTTTGTGTACATGTAGTTTGGAGTATCTACTTTAAAATACACAGCCTGCGCCATTAAAATTTCATAGTTTCTTTTTGGTCAAAATAATGGATTTGTATCCCACAGTGAACTGCCAGAGTAAAATATAATATAATACCATGTAATTAATTACCTTTCATTGTTAGAACTATTATTAGAAAGGTCAATAATGTATTTTATTTTAGTAACATATTTACTTAATTTCACTAAAAAACAGCAATACGTCAATTATGGCTGGTTTTTAGGTTAAGTAAGTAAATATCTATTTAAAATAAACTAAATAACTGACATACTTATTATGATAGTTCTTACAATAAATAGTAATTAATTACATTCATTAGTGTATTCCTTTTACCTTTTAGAACAGTTCTCTGAACTGTAAGTAGTGTCAAGAACGGTTCTACAACATGAAAAAATGTCAAAATATTGTAAAAGGAACACTTATGGTGTCGTTCCGGACGGTTCTGGAGCATAAAAGGAATACATTAATTATATTATTTGTCACTCTGACAGTGACAGAATTATTTTAAAATAATTAAAACCGAAATAATATTTTCTTTTTAACATTTTTGATTGTTCATGAGTATATTCGCATACTGTTGATATCTCAAAAATCATCAATTATTGGCGTATAGTGTGCTATACATTTTTGATGTAGAATTTAATACAGAGTCAAGAGTTGATAAAATATATATTTTTTTATCTTTGGACAATCCACGAAGGCTGAAAGCCTAAATACTAACGTACCGTGGATGTCTTAAGGCAGGGTAAGAGGAAGTTTAACACGGGACTTAAAAACTTGAAGATTTGGGGGCAAGGAAAGACCTCCGCTGGCAGCAGGTTCCACAGTCTAAAAACTCTAGGGATAAAAGAACGAACGAAATGGGAAGTTCGGAGCTTGTCCAATTGAACTGTATGGGGATGCATACGCGCGGCACCACGAGTTTCTCTGTTGGGAACTGCAAGAGGAGGGACTATACTGGACAATTCGTCGGAGCAGAAGCCGTAAAAGTATCTATAGAAGAGCGATAGATCTCCCACAGCTCGACGATGGGCAAGAGAAGGAAGTCTTTGAGTAAGTAAAGGATCATTAATAAGACGAACAGCCCTTTTTTGAATGGCATCAAGAATGCTGAGAGTTGTAGGGGATGCCATTCCCCAGACATGAGAACAATATTCCAGAGAGGGTCGAATTTGGGACACATACAAAGTGTATAAATCGGAAGGAGAAAAATACTTTTGGCTCGGAAAAGAATTCCAAGCTTTTTGTAGCCGCGGTGGCTATAGATACAAGTGTTTATGCCAGTTAAGGTTATTCTCAAATGTGATGCCCACAAGGTTAAAAGTGTCCCCGCTCTGCAAAACTTGGCCACTCATAAGCAAAGGATGAATGTTTGATGATTTTTTCCGCGACAAGGAACACGATTGTGTTTTGGATGCATTAAATTGAACGAGATTTTTGGCGCCCCAATCCAATATCAAATTGAGATCCTGTGAAAGAGATATCTGCATCGCCCCGCGTTTGCTTTCCAAGTCGGGTTGAGAGATTGGTTTGGGAACCTGAAAAGTGGAGTGAAGGGTACTATCGTCAGCATAACTATGAATGAAATTGGTTGTTGAAGAAAGAAGGTCGTTGATGTGAAGAAGAAACAAAGTTGGTGCTAGTACTGAACCCTGAGGCACTCCAGCATTAATTTCGTGAAAGCTTAAAGAGTGGCCATTAATAATTACGTCGATTAGAAAGATAACTGGAGAGCCAAGAGCAGAGTTTAGTTGGAAGGCCATAGGAGGGAAGTATATGAAGAAGTGCGTCATGCCAGACTTGGTCGAAAGCTTTAGATATATCAAGAGCAACGATCTGGGACTCACCTAGAAACTCAAGAAACTTGTTCCAGTTGTGTGAAACGAAGGAAAGAAGATCTGCTGTAGAACTCTTGTGACAAAATCCGTATTGCCTGTCATGTAAAATTTTACTTGTTTTTCTAAGTACCTAAGAATTTGCGAGTTAATGGATTTCTCCATTACTTTACAAAGCATTGAGAGGAGTGAAATGGGTCTATAGTTGGATGGAAGGGATTTAGATCCTTTCTTGGGAATAGGCTGGACACGTGCAGCTCTCCAGCTGTCTGGAAATATACCCGTGTCATAAGAAATTCGAAAGAGCCTGGTTAAAATAGGTGCAAGCTCAGGAGCACATTTTTTTAAAACGATTGCTGGTATGCCATCTAACCCAGACGATTTCTTGGTGTTAAGAGAAGAAAGGATACGCCTAATGCAGGATGTTCCATTTAAAAACCAACAACTTAATAATAAAAATTCTGTTTTTGAGATACCTTCTATTTTAACTGGTACTGTCAATAAAAAGAGTGTTTTCAAATAAACGTTTTTTTAAAGTTTATTTTTATATCTTGTACAGGATCGAAGTTAATTCGTATATAAATAGAGTTGGGACACCCTGTATAACGGGTGTTAAGTAATATACTATAGACTTTCCTTATATTTTTTTATGATTTAGGCGACCAAAAAACATAGTTATTTGGGTTAATTTTGTATTTTTCGGATCAAATCGGTGTGTAAATCTATAACTTGGCACCCGAAATAAAAAAATAATCAATCATGTATTTAGTATTCTATTGAAGACTTCACTAAATCCTATAATTTATGCTGTAAGCAAAATGCTAACACGCGACAATTGGCTTTTAAAATTCATTATGTGACAACAATAAATATCTTACAGCCATTTAACCCATGTAGACATTCAGATTCTTCTAAATAATTAAATTATGGGCAAAGGACTAAATAAAACCTAACATTAAAAAAAATATATATTTTATATTATATTTTTGACAAAAATATTATACAGTGTGTCCCAGGATAAGTTACAAGAGGACAAATCGACCAAAAATCTTAACATTTTAAAAGTCCTTTTGGATAAACTGGTTGCAATTTCTGTTAAAAATTCCAAAATTTGTAATCCATTTTTAAATATTTACACAGCTAAATGGCAAAAATGGTTTGGTGCCACCACCTTGGAGCAATTTTTCCTGGGTGGTCCTACCCGATAACGAGATGTTTTCTTTAAAATTACATTTTTCTTTAAAAACCTTACAAAACTTAATGGGCCGTATGAATAAAGAAAGGCAAATGCTTATACTTGTAAAGTAATGCTTGCTTATAAGTATAAGAAAATGCTCATTGATATAGAAAAATATAACAAAAGCATTTGCTTATACTTAGAAGCAAAAGCATTTACTTAACATTTTATAAGTATAAGCATTTGCTTCTTTTTATTTATATGGCCTATTGTTTGTATTAAGTGATAGATATCACATCACAAATTATTAACGGGTATTGCAGACGAAAATTGGGTAATAAAAAATGATGACCTAACCTTCGGGAGATCAAGAACATTATACATAATACTATATTTATGTAGATACACCATACCATAATAAATTAAATATTACCATTGTAAACTATTTGGCATTAAAAAATAGCTATTCTACAAAAAAATATTTAGTGCAATAAAAGGTTGCTCTTTTCGAGGTTTTTTTGTTCTTAGGCAATCAACCTGTTAAATGTCTAAATGGTGGATACATTTATGTTTAATCGTCTATTTTTTAGATTTAAAGAGCCACATTTATTTTTTCGTAACTCTTTGGCTCAATAGCTTTGTTCGCGGGTTCGATTCTAAACCGGTTCTGGGACTATTTGCATGCGCAGTGAAAAAAGCAGCGTTCGCGGTTAGTAAAATCCTGAATTTTTAGTAACAGTTCTGTGTTCGCGGGTTACAATGGAATCAGTTTGTTACCGGTTCGTAACCTGATTAGCAGTCCTGGGATTTTTGTTGGAACTAAAAGTTTAGTTCGGAATTTCATGGGCATTGTCGACATGATCAGCTGTTTTCTGTTTTTGTGGTACAGAAATAAACCGTTGTATTACAGTTTATTTGTTTCTGCCACTTTTTATGCGGGTTAATATAGCTGTTGTATACTTTTTTAAATATTTTTGTGATTCTGAGCGTATATAAACAAAGGATTTTTAATTGTATTCCGTATGAATGTATGTATGCAATAAAATAAATACAGATTTAATTAAAAAATATAGACAATATTATAAGATTTTGGCATTTCTTGTTGTTTGAATTTTATCTTTAGTTAAATACACATACTTATGTTAAAAACGAGAGGAGGCAGTGAATCCCTCGTCTTCCGCAGAGAGACCTAAAGTGACTTTCGACAGTATAACAATTTACCTTTTTGTTTGAATTTAATTTTTTTGTGTAGTATCCAATTTTACCAGGAAAAATCCTAACCGAAAGGCTAGGTTAGAATACATCCTCAGCTTTATAGAAAATCGTTCGCGGTGAATAAAAATTCCGCACTAATAAATAACTAGACATGCGCTTTAAAACAATTCTAAGCCAGTTCGGTTCTGGTTCAGAATCAGTTCATTACGAGACCCGCGAACAAAGCTAATATTTACCTTGTTATCACATTAACGCGCACTCAAAATTAAAAATAAGAATGATTAGAAAGAAATTACAGGTTATATGTCGAGAAGTTGTAAACGCAGTGGTGGTGTACAGGGTTTTTATTTTTATTTTACTACCTTGTTTTAACTATAACCAAACAGAATAGAAAAAAAACATCCCATATAAAAGTTTCATACTTTCTTATCTATTATCTTTTGAGCATTAAAAAAGAAACAATTGAACATCAAAAACACAAGAAAAATGAAAAGGTATAGTTATGTTTTTAAATAGGTCACCCTATCTATTATGTCACGAATAAAAAAGAATTTTGAAAAGCTTTACAAAAATACCACATTTGATAAATCTATCGTAATTAGTTTCGGAAATATGGCCATTTAAATCTGGGTATAATTTATATTACATCTACAGTCTCACCTTGGTGCCGTAGGTAGGTATATCGGAAATTATATCTACTATTTTTCAGATTTATATAGGCATATTTCAAAAACTAATAAAGATAGATACCATATCAAATTTGGTATTTTTGTAAAACCTTTTAAGACCTTTTTAATGGTGACATAATATACAGTGTGTCCCACCAGGAACTGCTGCGATTGATTTCTCGAAAAGTAGCCCTTGGAAAATTTTGAAAATTTGTTAGCATTGGTAAGTCAATCAGGGACATATAACAAAAACATTTTGACAGCTGTACCACTTTTGGTTATACCGGAAGGTAATGTCAACTTTTTTATTTTAAATGGATCACCCTATATACTATTTATTTTTAGCTTTAGAGTAAAATTCTAAACATTATTTATAAATAGTGTTTAATACCTATGTTAATACTCTTAGACCAACCGTTTTTGATTTATTTTAAATTTTATGTCAAAAATGACGTTTGTCACACATAACCATTAATTTTATCATAACAAAAGCCTCTAATATGATTTGGGGTTGGGTTGTTCGTAAAGAAAGAACTTCTTTTGTAGATTTCTTGATATTTTCACCAATGATAAATACAGAGTGACCAAAAATATTTGTTAAAAATTAAAACGACAAAAACCTTAAAAATAAATTTTTACCCACATCTTTCTTTACCTTATCCTATTAAGCATCAAAAATAGGACCGATGTAAATATTTCGGTAAAAGATATTTACTGTATATTTTTAACAAACTAAAACTTTCTAAAATATTTCAAATTATATTGATTCTAATAGTATGTTTAAAGCTTTATTAGTTTATAGCTTAAACTATTTACATTTTATAGACATTATTTTATAGCAAATGCTTTTAATTATAATAGGCAACCCATTAAACAGTGGAAGTGTTAGACACCCTCGGTACGTTAGTATTTAGGCTTTCAGCCTTCGTGGATTGTCCAAAGATAAAAAAGCTCCGAATGCCAAGGATCTCTATTCCATAAATTTATAGTTTTCGTAATATTGACAATTTAATATTTATCTTTTCTGACAATGCTTTTAAGTGCGGGTAGGTACGGTGTTCTTGGCTTTGTCGTGGTCAGGGCCAACTTGAAGCCAAACTAAGCCGTACTTAAAAACATCGTTAAAATAGAATAATATTAAATTGTAAATATTTTAAAAACTATAAATTTTTGGAATAGATATCCTTATACATACTTACCTTATTTTTGATGCTTAATAGGATAAGGTAAAAAAGATGGGGTTTCCATTTGAAAAAATGACTTTAAAGGTTTTTATCGTTATAATTTTTAACGAATATTTTTGACCACTCTGTATATATTATTGTGAAAATATCAATACAGTCTACTAAAAATTGTTTTTCTTTACAAGAAACCCAACCCAAAATCATATTAAAAGCTTTTGTTTAGAAGAAATTGATGGTTATGTAATGGCTTGCAAACGTCATTTTTGACATAAAATTTAAAATAAGTCAAAAACGGTTAGACTTAGGTATTGAACACTATTTATTAATTATGTTTAGAATTTTACGCAAAACCTTAAAAATAAATAATATATAGAGTGTTCCATTAAAAATAAAGAAGCTAACATTAACTTCCGGGTTAACCGGCAGTGGTAGAGCTGTCAAAATATTTTAGTTGTATGTGCCTCACTAACTTTATAATGCTACCAAATTTTCCAAAGCCAACTTTTCAAGAAACTGAACGCAGTGTGTTCCATTTAAAAAAGTTTACCTTCTCATTTTTCTTGAGGATTAATATTGAAATTTATTTTTCCATTTTTGACTTTCCTGGTATTTCAGTTGTCTTGTTACTTACAACAAAATAAAAAACTGATATTGGTAGATATTTTTAAGGAGAATCTAGTGGTGTCGTTAGATGTTTAAAAAATATACACATATGTTTTTTGAAATATGAACCAAACATATGTTTTTTTAAGGAACACCCTGTATATTTCTTATTTATTAAATTATAGAGAATAAGAGGTTTTAAAAAATACATAATACTTTTACTTTGTTTATCATAAATTAAAAAACACCTTAACAAAAATGTATTTTATTGGTTTAAAACTACAGTAACCGGAGTTACTTACTAGGTATTTATTATCAATTTATAGTGGCCAAAGTATAATAGGAAATTCAAATTAGGAAGCACAGTGTTGCAAATCGGTCAAACAGCTGATTAAAATGGGTATCTAGATTCAATTTGGCAAAGAATATTAACATAACTTACCTAATTAGTTATTAAATTTCGCGAAAAATATTAGGCATCATTGTCTGACAACCTAAATAACACAAAGCAGGATAATAGTCAGTGTTTCGAGAAACTTTATATATAGCCATAAAGCGTAAATTCTTCGTTATTTAGACTTGAACTGCAGATAAACCAAAACCGACTTCGCACGTTTTGCTTCATTGCTGAATTTTTAACGAAATCCATGATGGCAACCACTTAAACGCTTAACACTACTTGTAGACCAACTATTTTCTTATTTTTTTATTACATTCATCCCATAACTCATAAAAATTCTTTAAAAAACAGAATATTAACTGCAACATTAGAAGCAAAACTTGATTATGAAATGTCATTATGTTCTAAATTTCGTCGCTTAATTTTAGTTTTAAATAGTTGTTTTTAATTTTTCTTCCTGAATGGATCTTTTAAATTTTAAATTTGAATTTTGCATAGTAAGCCAGGATCTAGACTTTAAAACCAAAATATAAAGTTAGCTCTAAGTTTATATATTGTCTACATTTTGCAGCAAAGGTTTAATTTTTTTAGTTATATTTTACTCCGTCCAGCAACCATACTTAACCTTCGGTTCCGCAAGTTTGTTTACTTATTAATTAATTAAAAACTGAAACTTTTGGATCAGCGCCACTGTGTTTATACTTAAAACAGTGTCCAAAATTAGCATGTATTTATATTTTTAGAAAAACATTCGATTTAAAACAAAATAGTAAAAAACTATGTATACATTTTGGATAACTTTTTTTATGCCATTGAATAAGGTTATTTCAAAATTATTTTCTTTTTAATTTTTTTATTTTTCCAAGTATTATTTTCGCGATTTTGGATCCCCGTTTATTCTAGGGCGATTTTTATTATAGCCTTAAGCATTTTAGACAAAGCAAGATTTTTTATGAAAAATAACTTTCTTTTAAAATAACAAAAATAATTTTTTATAGGCATAGTTAAGTCCTTCTGTGGACACACAGTTTAATATACATAGAAACTTTAAATCTTTGTAAATAAACCACAATTTTTGTATTAACGATTATTTTTGCAAAACCTATATTACTAAGGATTTAAGAACCATTTAACTTTGTTAAAATAACCCTCTACTTCTTCATTATTAATAACATGTTTATCTAACAAAAGTTACTTACCTTAAAAAAACTTGCCGAAATAAAAAAAAACACCAATTAATTATTAATTTATAATAATATTATTACCGAACAAACTTAATAACTCGCGGAAAGAAATAATTGAAACTTAAACAATTATGATAAATGTATAATTTTCAAGACCATTTAACCAAACTAAATTGATCAAGTTGACAATTAGCTGTAAGGAGCAATAACTGACATTTTTTGCGATTGATGGATGCGTGCTTCCATTTAAAAAAATAACAACTTGTCGTTGCACACGTAAATGAAAAAGGTGCAAGGTTACAAACATAATAATAATAATAATAAGAGACGTAGAACAAACCTACAATTTTGTGTAAGAGGATCTCAAACAGAAAAAATATGTTTTCAGCTTTGCGTACTAAATTCAAAAAGAAGGCGCTTTTGTAATAAAAATAACCTTTATTTTATTTAGTGACCCCAATGGGTCTACATTAAAGAACGATGTATTCCGTTAAAAACATCGAGCGCTTTCCCACTGAGAGATTCTTTTCTTTAAGACAAGATAGTAAATACCACAGACTGAAATAAAATTTAATTCAATTAAGATAATTATATTAAATAAACAACTAG
The DNA here is from genome assembly GCA_014170235.1 of Listronotus bonariensis. Classification (NCBI taxonomy): domain Eukaryota; kingdom Metazoa; phylum Arthropoda; class Insecta; order Coleoptera; family Curculionidae; genus Listronotus; species Listronotus bonariensis. The sequence goes on from JACEGR010000799.1 coordinate 91,116, forward strand.
TTCTCTTTTTGATAGTTAAGAGAGGGAATTCCTGCTTATCATGTCATTCACCGAGACCCTACTCTTCTTCCATCGATGATGCATTTTGCCGAACCTCATAGAACTTATCAAACCTGTTGTCCCTAGCGCTCAAGTTGAGATGCGAATAACGCGTATCTTTATAAAAACTTTCATTGTCTCGACGGTAGGATATAATCGCAGCCGTTGATGCGCTGAAAGCATAGTTCAGTGAATACTTCATATTAAAATAGGTTCTGATCATAAAGGTTCCAAGATTTTGGTATAGTTCTTAAAATGAGAACTCCATTACTCTTAAAGAAGATTCATTAATATTTTTTGATCAGAAACATTTAATCATTTTCTTTGTTTGAATCTTAAAACTTATATCTAGTATATTAAAGAGTTTCAAATCATAATCTTTAGGTTCTTATTTCTGATTCTCGATATTCTTAAAATAATACTAAGGATATTTTATTCTTAAAGAATTTTCTTTACATTAAAGACAACATTAAAGTATTTTTCTCCCAGTTTAAGAACCACTATTATTTTAAAGTAAGAAATAAATCTTAGTTTAAAAGCTACAACTATTCTAAAAGAATGCATATTTTTAAACCTGTATTTGCTTAAACACATAGATGTCTATTGGTGCCTAAACGGTGAGGTTTATCGACTTCAACAGAAGAGTCACCTTATTTTTTGGGTTATTAGATTGTCCATAAACGGCGCCCCCAGCTTTTGCGATGATCTGTCGAAATAAAAAGTTATGATGTAAATCAATTTTAAGCTTTAGGTAAAGTGCTCTCTGGCGGTATTTAAAAACACACTTTTGTCTTAAAATTTAGAATCTGCAAAGCCAAAAACTGGACCAATGGTTGCGTCTTAAAAATGTGGTAAATAGTTACCAAAATGTGATAAATAGTTTATCTAAAACTTACTAATAAACTTGTAAAAAATGAATAAATCTTTTAATAAAAAATGAAATGTCTGTTGCGTCTTGTTAAGATTTTATTGTATAAAAAATGAGCTTTTTCATGACGGTTTTAGACTTCTACTCTTTAAAAACTGAAATTTGTTTATATTAAGTGTCTAATTTTATTTGGAGTTTCTTAGGATATTTGATTTTTTTGAAAAATGTAGAGGTAAACTAAATTGATTTTACTTTACCACTTTTAACACTTTAAACTTTAAATGTTTAACTAGATTAGGAAAAACATACGGGGAAACAAATCAAGATCAAACATTAGGCAGGGTGATCAAAAATAATTTCAATTTTTCAGAAAATCAAATAGCCCTATCCTCTTATTTTAAATGGAACACCCTGTATTTTTTGCGTCACATAATGACAAAAACAATACTCTTTCAAATGGTGTCAATAGGTTGCCTATATCTTTTGTGCTTTTTAGTAAATCTGTTTTTACAAATTTTGGTTTCATTTTTAGTCTACAGTTAATCCTGAAAATATTCCAGGAGAAACCATCTGATTACCTTAATAGTTGCTTTTAAAAATTTGACACAGTGATTATGGATAATGGAAGAAACGAGTTATAGGTCACAGAATGTCATCATAACTGACCAAAGGCGTTAGGGATTGCTTAAAAACACAAGTTTTATGATTACCACATTCAGCTAAAATAAGTGTTATTGGAAGTAGCATTATAAGCAACTAATGATTTTTTTTTTCTGTGAATTTTAAAAATAGTGCAGATAATACAAAAATCTTTTAAGTTTGTGCTTTTTCTAACAAATTTACATTTTGTAATAAAGTGCCTTAGTAAATAGGCATAGCTATATTGGCAGCTTCTCTACTTCTACATTTAAATAGACATTTAGAATAAAAAAATATGTTAAAACGGAATTTACTTAAAAGTATAAAAGATAGGTATAGGCAAACTATACACCATTTGAAAGAAGCATTTGGTTTGTCATCATGTGGTAAAAATACAGGGCGTTCCATTTTAAAATAAAAGAGATATTGCCATTTTGACTTTTATATCGACCGCACGCGAAAGCATCAAATAGCGTAAAGAAGGGGTTGCGCAAGGGAAACTCATTGTGCGACCACTAGTGGTGACGCGGCGATCGAGAAAAGTGTCCGTGCGCATTGTTTATTTTGTGATAAAAAGTAAAATAATTGCAAGCCGGAAAATTTTATCTGTGATAGTTAAATGTATTCCGTTCTCAATCAAGTAAGTGTTAATCTTAAGTAAATTTATTGCAGTTTTAATATGTATAAAGATTTTGGATACAATTCTAACCGGTCTTTTAATAAATTCACTTTTTCTTTAAAATTTCAGGTTGGGGTTAGTTGAGCTACAGTTGCCCAACTAACCCCACGGTTTTAAGTATAAAATGTTTTATTTTTTTTTATTATTTAGGATACGGACTTATAACAGTAAAACTACTAAAGTCTTCTCAAGATTTAAAAGAGGCTGCAACCCGAACTTTATACAAGCAACAAAGAAAACGAGCTGACCTATCCAACTTATAAATTTTCTCTGGAAATAGTTCGACCATACCCAAAGGCTGGTCCAAGAAAAGCTGCAATTTTAACAGATACAGAAGGCATTACAAGAGATGCAAAATAAAACTGCTTAAAAAGTTTAAAAAACGAAGATGAATTCATAGATATTAAATCCAATAGTTAAGCTAAGCTAGGTACGTTGCTGTCTTATTAATGAGACTTGTTGTTTTGTCACTATAAGATTATAAATATAAAAAGCAAATTGTCAAAATGTATTTTTATTGTGAACGTATCTAACATTCAAGCCATGATTTGACTATACTTTCTAAGTGCTCCACTAGCCCCATACCCTTGCTCAACTTACCCCACCTATGGGGTACGTTGGGCATACTTGACTATCTACATTAAAACAGATGTAGCTCCTAAATTCGACTTATTAAAAAGAAATTACTATGGACACTATTAATAAGGAATAAATTGCTAATCCATCAGTATGCATTATAAGCCATTAAGACTTATTTTTGAGGAGCTATAACCGATCAAGTGAAAAATAGCTGAACTAGCCCCGCCCTACCCTACTTGAAAAAGAAATCCACTGCACTGCATACCTGACCAATTCTGAGACATAAAGACTACCAGCGTGCATAGAGCAGCACCTCTTTCCGCACTAGTGCGGAAAAGTACATCTATGCCCTGCACTACCTTCCCGCACCTTAGTGAACAGTACAAAAATTTTAATCCAAATATTAGTGAGTCTCCAATGAAGGATTTTATGTACTTTATATTTAAAGGAAATTTTGCTTTGTGCATGGTAAAATAAATGGTATGTTAATTGTGTGTCATTAAATAAAAAAAAATACTGAAAATCTTAGGCTCTTTATGCTCTTCCTTTACGCTCGTAGAAAATTGCGTTCCTAACACGTGCCGAAAGTGCCTTTCCGCACTTCCAGACCGCTGGATCAAATGAACTCCGCCACGCGTCCGGTCGGTTAACTGCAGTCGCGTGAGAAAGTGGCACTTTCAGCACTAGTTAGGAAATATACTCATTGTTGTAATAGTATAATACATTATGAAGTGCGGAAAATGACCACTTTCAGAAAGTCATTTTCACACGAGCTGTACACTATTTTTCCTACGACCACAAATTATTCACCAAAAAATAAATAAATTAAAAGCTCTTAGTGTTCAGAAAAAAATAAAAAAACAATTGAGAACTTTGCAACACTAGGGTGATATTTACTTTTTGCAACACTAGTGTGATATATACTTTTCTCCTCACTGCTATATTATACTGTTTTGACAATATTTTACATCGAAAATCACCTACCTAGAAGCATTATATAACTTTTTATCATTTTGAATTTAAAAGGCCCTCACTCTAATAAAAAAAATTGTATGGATTTGTTAAGTAATAACGCTAATAGTTTAATACGGTTTTCTGCTATTATAAGTGTTTTTAAAAATTATCGATTCTTACATATTTTAGATTACCTTCCTAAATAAACGTAAGTGGTGTATATCCAAAATATTCGTTTTTTTAAAATATTAGTAAATAAACTTACGGGACCGGGGAGCAGTGAAAAGGGGCGCTGGGTGGGTAAAATTGGTAAACGAGTTAATGAAACTGAACATCACATATAAAATTAAGTAAAATAATAGTTTTTCCTCATATTTTTAAGAAAAATATAAAAAATAAGGAAATTGTAAATGTATTAAACCATAAAGTCCTAAAAGTAAGGAAATAGAAAACTATCACTAAACGTCAGTTACCATGCAAAATATGGAAAGCATTTTACAACGTCGAAGGGTCTGATTCTATTTATGAATGGATAAAAGAAAGTGGATTCATAAAGTGTATTAGCCTTAGGTTTAATTAGGATTAAAAAAGATTTAACTAGTTGTTTGAGTACACGAAGAAAGAGAGGAAGGAATTTGATCTATAGGCTTTTTCTCTGGCGCTTTAGGTCAGGGATCCCAGGAATGGGCGGGCAAGGCTGCCCCATAAAGCACGTGCCTCAGCTGCAGAAGGAGATTCTTTAACTGATCCACTTCAATCTGACAAACAATGTGCCAGCTGTCAAAGTGAAAGTTGTTTTGTGGTTATGTCTATATTTTTGTTTATGTTTTTATTTCTTTGTAAATTTTAATAAATATAAAATAAGATGATTTTCGCTAATTTGCCCTGTACTGTTTAAGGTAAATAAAAGTTTTTTTTACCGTCACCGTCACTTGTAAAACCAATAGCAGTTTAGAATGACATCATAATATGTATCACACCAAAGTTGTAAAAAAGTAATTTTTGCAAGACTAGTTGTAAAGTACTTTGCAACACTAGTGTGATATAACGTACTCTATGCATGAAATCAGTGTGCTATTTGCTATTTCCTCACAAGTGGTCGTAGGAAAATTATTTTAATATTTTACTTAACACTTAATTTAATACCAGAAAAACTAAAAAATTATCTTTAATTTTATACTAACCAAAACTAAAGATTTTTTTTATTAAGTATTTTCTAAAATGTTTTTATGTTTTTGGGTGGGCCAGGGATATTAAACTAAATAAATTTAATGCATTTTTTTTCTAAAAACTAAGCAAAATACGAAAAAAGGTCAAAATCCAAAAAACATATTTTTACTTGCTTGATCTAAATAAAATACATAAACTTGCATAAAAGTCACTGGCGTACACTTTTTATAAAAATATTCGTTGGGGTACCGCTCGAGACGCCATTGAATGGGGTAAAATTCATTAAGTTAGATCTAAATAAGTCTTTTTAATTTACTTATAAAACTGCTAAATTTTACTAAAATCGGGAAGGGACATTTGAAGGACAAAGTACGATATTAACAAAAAGCCGTTTTTTTTTAGTTTTATACGCTGTATCTAGAAAACAGTGTTTTTCCAGAATTACAATTATTTACAAACCAGTCATATCGCCGATTTTTGTAAAATTTAGTATAGTTTTTGGGCGCTGATTGCGAATCTAAACGAATTTTTAGTCGGCAAATGTTTTGTTCTTAATATATGCATAATCAAAATTGACAAGCAAAACCTTATTTTTACTATACAGGGTGATTCAAAAATCGATCACGAAAGTTAGAGGTGATTCTACTTGACAAAATAAGGGTAGAGCTTAATATAATTTGTTTTCAAAATGTCATTCGCTTTCGAGTTACAAGCCGTCAAAGTTCAATTTTTATTTTGGTGTTTTCGCCATATCTTTTTTTTTTTTGACATATATTGCAAAGCTGAGGGCGCCATTTTATAGACAATCCAATAACTTTAAAAATAAGCTTCTCTTTATTAAAGTCGATAAACCTCATCGTTTAAGCACGAATAAACATCAAAGTTTTTCATCAATTTCAATCAAATTACCTACATACATACAGTAACTCAACCGACAAACTTTACGAAGCGATTATACAACAGAAAATAGAAAAATCTTCATATAAACATGTCCTAAACGTCTTAGTGTTTGAACTACGGTGTGTTAAATATTTAAAAAAATCCCTTAGTTCAAAAACTAAGACGTTTAGGACATATCTTTATAAGAAGTTTTTTTCTTATTTTTTGTTGTAAAATCGTTTGGTTAGGTTTGTCGGTTGAGTTACTGGACACCCTGTATGTATGTAGGTAATTTAATTGAAGTGAAACCCCTGTTTTGTCAAGTAAAATCACCCCTTGAGTTTTGTGATCGATTTTTGAATAACCCTGCATTTTTCCTCCTTTTTGGAAACAATTCCTGATTTTTAGCTAAATTGACATTTAATATTTAATTTTCACCTTCTAAAATTCATTCTTTGATTAATTTAACCCTTTTCTTCACTAAATTTTAAGCTTTACTTTGAACCGCAGTAACCATGGCGACGCCAAATGATTAAAAGGAAAGATTTGCAATTTTATGAAAAAAGGGAAAAATTATTTAAAAAATGGATTTTAAGGGAGGTAGAAATCAAATATTGAGTGACAATTTGTACGGAAACCAAAACATTGCGTGCAAAAGAAGAGGAAATATGATGAATGATGTTAGTTTTCTATTTAAATTTAATGATGAATATCTCGAGAACCAAAGACAATTGTAGTTTTACTATAGACTCCCAGAACAATGCTAAATTTTTGATCATCAGTTTGGACGCTGGCTGGCTGAATTTATGAAGCGGCAAATTATACGTACTGTTTACATGTGTACTCGATGGATACCCGCTTCATAAATTCCACGAAGCGAGCGTCCAAGCTGATGAACAAAAATTTAGCATTGTTTCTAGTGTCTATAGTGAAAATACAATTGTCTTTTCGAGAACAAAACGTTGCCGACTAAAAATTCTTTTAGATTCATGACCAGCTCCTCCAAAAAGCCCGTCTACCAAATTTCAATAAAATCATCGATGTATCCGTTTGTAAATAATTACCTTAAATTGTTCGATGACTTATAGTAAGAACATTTTTAAAGCGCAAATTCGGTACCCTTTGAAAATAATAGAAAAACACATTAAAAAGGCCACCTACAATCGGACTATTTTATACCAAGGCGCCGCTATCCTTTACAGCGACGCGCCTTAATTTTTAACTAGACAACGGTGGCAGACTTGCCACCAAAACGTCGTTTTTAATTAGAGTTTTTGGGGGTTTTTCTTTTATTTTGTTTCAGGCGACCGGCCAGTTCATAGGGGTCAATAGGGCTGAACAGGGTCAGCTCTGTATGCCTCGGCACCAGGACCGAAGCGGTCCCATTCTTTTCAGGCGTATACCCAACAAGAAGACCATCCAATAAAAATAAATATACAATATTTAATCTACTTAGTTTATTATTAGCCTTGTTTACTAAAAAAGTAAAAGAGTTTAAATAATAAGAGCTATTGTTGTGTTTCCGATGCAGTCTTGCGAAGTCTTGCTACTTTTGTCAAAGATTTTTTACCTTTTTCTTTATCAGTTTTTGTACCCTCAATTGCCTTCCTACTTTTTGCTACTTCTGAGTGTAAGGACAGATACAAGATTTTTTTATAATTTACAAGGTTTTCCATTTTAAAAATTAATATGATTTGTCCTTCACTGTATGTCCTAAAAGATAAAAGCATTCTGATGAAAGATATAGATTCTACAGAATCTACCCAACAAAACAGTGTTTTTATTTATTTTATACGTTAAAAATAAAGAAAGTTGGGAAGATGTATCTCTATTACACTTCTAAGAATAATTTAAAATTATTTTTCAGATTTGGATGGTCATAATTCCTAAACTAATTGAGATAGACACATCAAATGTAGTATTTTTTTAAAGCATTTTAAAAGATTTTTTTAGTGGTGATATAATATTCAGGGTATTCCATTTAAAAAATCATACCTATTGTCGTACCCTGTATATAATATGAGATAATAATCATCGGATTACTGATTAGAATACTACCGAATTAACCAAACAAGCTGATATTTTAGTTTATTTTGTATAATAAAAAATTACAATGTTAAGGGGGTGTAAATTTATAATAGCATATAAGTTTTAGGTTTCCAAAAAGCATTTGTAATAATTTATAATATTTTTTTAACTAACTAACCAGAACTAACCAGTAAAAACACCTCATTTTAAGTTAGATTGGTAAGTTTCAGAATTTTGACCAAAAAATTAATTTCTATCCCATAGTGCGATGCCCAGCTGCATCAACCGGCATATCATAAAAGAAATATAGTAAAGGCGGCCGCGAAGACAAGCATGCCGATTTATTTGCTTTAAACTTTTTATGATTTTTTTCTTATCAAAGAGCACCGAATTTACATTTTTAAACTGTTCCTTCTATACCTGACAAGAATCCTTGCTTCCATCGGATGTACCAGCGCAAAATTGCATTGGGGTCATTTTTAGGCCATACACATCGTAATTTTTTGACACATATCTGAATGTTGTACAAGGACTTCGGCAGCCCTTAGGAACTTTGAACCTATATTGGAAGAATCGTAGAGGTCCCCAAATCCAGATATTATTCCCTTTATTCCAGGTGACACAAGGTTGCTGTGATCAGGCAACTTCACAGGTTGGATTTTTTTATTGATTCTAAAATTTAAATATCATTTGTAAGCGGTATAATTGGTGATTCATATGGGAAAGTTTTTTTGCACAATCTTGTAAAAAATAGTATATTACGTGTAGGAAAAGCTACTCCTGTATACAGTGAGGATATTAAAAGAGTTCCCCCTCTTTGAATGAAACAAGATAATAAGATCGGGTAAAATTAAGGTGAAAAGGGTGTCACTTAAACTACTCTTTTACATAACATACGGTCTCGTGGCCTAGTGCTAAGCGGGGAACTATCATATTTTTTTTAAATGAAAAGAGAAAGGTCATGTAGCACCTTGTTTTAAAGCCCTTTTAATTCTCTACTTACCACCGTTTTATTTTTAAAAATCGGTCCAGACGTTCTAGAGTTACAAGCATTTGAAGTTTAGCTTTAGTTTGTACATTATGTACAGGGTAGATCCCATTTGGCTGTCCTCATGGGAAACTTGAAACATAAAAGATATTAAATCTGATGCTCATGATCTAGATACTCTTCCTGGAAAAGATCATTTGCGGTAAAACATCTACGATCATTCGCTATGTGAAGCGTTTAGGAGATTGACAGGGTAATTCTCGATTTTTCACTTTTGAAAGGCCCTGTAAGCTTATTGTGTTAATTACAGATACGAAAACTAATTGCATGCACTAAAGCTATCATTTTTCCTGTTAGAGCCTGATAAGCGTAGCCAAAACATTTTTTGAGCTGTCATTTTTTGACATATGACCCAAATATGTTTATGGTAGTTTAGGTACAATTATCATAGTTAGGTATCAATAGCTTGTTTTTTCTGATTAAAAATAATATATCATAGTAGGTGTTTATAAATTTTTACGTCAAATATTGAAAATTAGATTTAAAGACAGATTGGCTTCTATTCTATTTTTAAATTATTTTATATTTCTCTTGTAAAACAATACTGCCATCCCTCAACCAGGAGACATTTCCGTAGGAAAAAAAAAAAAAAAATTATTAATTAAAATTTTTTTTTCTATTTTCTTTATCTACGGAAATGTCTCCTGAGCTAAGGGATGACAGATTCCTTAAAACAAAAATATAAAACAATTTAAAAACAGATAGAAGCCGCAATGCGTCTTTAAAATCATAATTTTTCCAATATTTGACGTAAAAAAATTATTAAACCACCTACTATAATATATTGTTTTAATCAGAAAAAAACAAGCTATTTAATTACCTAATCATTTATAGGGTGTCCCCAATAAAAAAAACATGTTTGGGTCATATGTCAAAAATGACAGCTCAAAAATTTTTGGCTACGCCACTGGATTCTACGGAAAAAGTGTCTTTATAATGTGCAATTAGTTTTCTCGTATCTGTAATAACAACAAAGCTACAGGGCCTTTTCAAAAGTGAAAAATCGAGAATCACCCTGTATCTCTGAAACGCTTCGCGATAGCGATGATCTGTTTTTACCATAAATGTTTTCTCCAAAAATAGCTCGAGGATGGGGTATCGGACTTTTAATATCTCTTATGGTTTCCAAGTTTCCCATAAGGGACAACTAAAATGGGACACCCTTGTACATACAGGGTTATCATTTTAGTTTGTTCTACTTTTAGGAGCCTGTAACTTTTTGATTTTGAGTTAGCACATTTATTTTAAAAACAGTATGTAGAATTTTTATCAAGTTTTTATGGGCTCTGTCAAAAATGACAGTAGGTATCACATGTCACATTTAAAAGCAAACATTTATTTTTTTAAATGAGACACTCTGTATATTAAAAGCGTATTAGATGATCCCTTTTTTTTTAATTTCAAAAATATAACACACATAAACAGTCTTTTCTCAGTTTCATGAAATATTTTAAAAAATGTGTAAAAATTAATATTGTTAAAATGCATAAAGATAGCTATGTAGAGTTTTGTTTCCTTATTATGTTTGTCAAATTATTTTATCACATATTGAAAGGAATAAACCAGTTTATTAATATTGGCAAAATTAAAAAATTAAAAATAAAGTTATAACAATAATTTAGTTACTATGATTAATTTACATAATGATTATTTCATAATCTATATTGTTCTACATATCCACCTCCATTTCAATACATTCACGAAACACTTTTACAATGTAAGTATTAATTTTTAATAAAATTTTTCTATTATTTTGTATCTAAACGGTGGAGTTCTTAATTCTAATACACAAGTCATTTAGCGAATAACACGAAGTATTATATACAATATTTTTGACATGACCCCATTAGAAAAAATTACAGGGTGTGTTAAGTCTGGGCTGTTCGGGGGCATTTTATAGTACCTGACTTTACCATCCATTGGACATATTTTGCACTTAAAAATTCTGTTACTGAAGCAGGATTGCGTGGCGGCGCTCCATCTTGTTGCCATATTAAATTTCGTAGCGTTAGAATTGGTAAATTGATCGCATTATAATTTTTTTAAACATAAACAAAAATTTATAAAGTATGTCATTTTAGGCCATTTTCCCTATGTGTACAGGGTGTCCCATTTTGGTTGTCCCTTATGGGAAACTTGGAAACCATAAGAGATATTAAAAATCCGATACCCCATCCTCGAGCTCTTTTTTGGAGAAAATATTTATGGTAAAAACAGATCATCGCTATCGCGAAGCGTTTCAGAGATACAGGGTGATTCTCGATTTTTTCACTTTTTGAAAAGGCCCTGTAGCTTTGTTGTTATTACAGATACGAGAAAACTAATTGCACATTATAAAGACACTTTTTCCGTAGAATCCAGTGGCGTAGCCAAAAAAATTTTTGAGCTGTCATTTTTGACATATGACCCAAACATGTTTTTTTTTAGTAGGGACACCCTATAAATGATTAGGTAATTAAATTGCTTGTTTTTTTCTGATTAAAATAATATATCATAGTAGGTGGTTTAATAAATTTTTTACGTCAAATATTGGAAAAATTATGATTTTAAAGACGCATTGCGGCTTCTATCTGTTTTTTAAATTGTTTTATATTTTTGTTTTAAAAGGAATCTGTCATCCCTTAGCTCAGGAGACATTTCCGTAGAAAAAAACAAAAAATTAGTTTACAACAACAATAATAAACAAGTTATATTAATTAAACTTAAAAATTTATCAAGTTTTTTTTTAATTTTTGATATTTTTATTTTTTTTTATTTTTTATGAATTCTCCATGTCAACTTTACCAATAGAGCAAAAAAACAAAAAGAAAAATTTTAAGTCCAAAAAAAATCGAAAAATTTTTGACACACCCTGTATAACTTTGATTTTTATTTTTTTATACAACATTATCATACTAATACAGTACCAAAATTTTTTTGCTTCAAATTCATAAATAAGGACGCTATGAATTTTTAAATTTAAATATAAAAATAATTATTTTTAATTTTTTGAGACACACTGTATCATTTATATATATAATAATAATATTCTTTCTTATCATATATATTATCCACCATAATTTCATCCTTATATATTCATAAATAAAATTGTAGGAAATTTTTAAAGTTAAAAATAAAAAAAATCATTTTAATTTTTTGAGACACCCTGTATCATTTTTTTATGTTTAATAATATTTCTCACCATCACATTTATCAAATACCAAAATTTCATCCCTTTATTTTCATAAATAAAATTGTAGGAAATTTTTAAATTTTAAAATAAAAAAAATTATTTTAATTTTTTGAGACACCGTGTATCATTTTATTATGCGTATTAATAATCTTCTACATCATATATATTATTTACCAAAATTTCATACTTATATATTTATAAATAAAGTGGTAGGAAATTTTTAAATTTTAAAATAAAAAATGCGTCTTTAAAATCATAATTTTTCCAATATTTGACGTAAAAAATTTATTAAACCACCTACTATGATATATTATTTTAATCAGAAAAAACAAGCAATTTAATTACCTAATCATTTATAGGGTGTCCCTAATAAAAAAAACATGTTTGGGTCATATGTCAAAAATGACAGCTCAAAAAATTTTTTGGCTACGCCACTGGATTCTACGGAAAAAAGTGTCTTTATAATGTGCAATTAGTTTTCTCGTATCTGTAATAACAACAAAGCTACAGGGCCTTTTCAAAAAGTGAAAAAATCGAGAATCACCCTGTATTCTGAAACGCTTCGCGATAGCGATGATCTGTTTTTACCATAAATGTTTTCTCCAAAAAGAGCTCGAGGATGGGGTATCAGATTTTTAATATCTCTTATGGTTTCCAAGTTTCCCATAAGGGACAACCAAAATGGGACACCCTGTACACTGGATCTATAGATTACTTACGGCAGAGGCTCTGCTAATTCTAAAATTGCAATATCGTATTGATACTGGTGACTAGCTCGTTCAGGATGCAGAATTGCTGTTTTTACGTTGACTATAGTACCACCTTCGTCCTTATAACCACTTCCCGCTCTAACACTATATAACTGAGGTACTCTGAAGCAATGCGCAGCTGAAAGTGCATAGTTTGGGCTTATTAGTGCGGCTCCGCAGATATGATGGTCACCTCTCCTGAAATATATTAATATTGTAAACAGTATACAGGCTAATTCTACAAAAAAAAATAGGAAAAAACTTCCTTTAACCCTTTCCGTACGGCGACCTTTTCCGAGAGGTCGTACCGTACGGACGGAGATTTAAATCAAGCTGCACAGACGGCTGTCGACCATATGCGACATCGCTTGAAGTAAAACTTTCATGAAGTAAACGTTAAAAGCATTGTTTTTTCTCGGTGACGCATAGGATATGTCCCAAACGTCTTAGTTTTTGAACTACAGGGTGTTAAAAATTTAAAATAATAATTGTTTTTTTTTGTAAAAACTTTTATATGCCCCTATGCACCAGAAGGCATTTTTTGGCATACAGGAGAAAAATCCAGTGTCGTTCATAAGAGGTTTAGGGTAAATATTTTTTATAAGAAAATGTTCTTTGTTTACTTTTTATTAGATACAACATAAAAACCTAATTTTGGAGATTTTACACTTTGAAACCAGGCTCCTTAATTATAGTAAGAACATTTTAAAAGCGCAAATTCGGTACCCTTTAAAAATAATATAAAAAACATAAAAAACGGCCGCCTGCTATCGGACTATTTTATACAAAGGCGCCGCTATCCTTTACAGCGACTCGCCGATACACTATGGGATAGAAATCCATTATTTTGGCCAAAAAGCAACTTTGAAATTTTAATGGCTCATCCTGTGTATTTCAAAGTAGATACTCCAAACTACATGTACGCAAAATTATAAAAGGATATGACGACTTCTATTGGGGTAATAAGAAACTTGAAAATGTATTTTAAGTAAACATAAATATACAACATTTAATCTACTTAGTGTATTATTAGCCTTGTTTTCTGATAAAAGATATGAATTCTACAGAATCTACCCAACAAAAAAGTGTTTTTATTTATTTTATACGTTAAAAAATAGAAAAAACTGGGAAGATGTATCTCTATTACGCTTCTAAGAATAATGTAAAATTATTTTTCAAATTTGGATGGTCATATTTCCTAAACTTATTGAGATAGACACATCAAATGTAGTATTTTTTAAAGCATTTTAAAAGATTTTTCTTTGGTGGTGATATAATATTTAGGGTATTCCATTCAAAAAATCATACCTATTGTCGTACCCTGTATATCATATGAGATAATAATCATCGGATTACTGATTAGAATACTACCGAATTAACCAAACAAGCTGACATTTTAGTTTATTGTGTACAATAAAAATAATAATGTTAAGGGGGTGTAAATTTATAATAACATATTAGATTAGATTAGATTAGATTAGGAGGTGGATTGCATATCCTCTAACACTGCAACCTGCTCAGGTTTATTGTGTGTCCTCCGTCCATAACATATAATAAGTTTTAGGTTTCCAAAAAGCATTTGTAATAATTTATATTATTTTTCCAGTAAAAAGCACCTCATTTTAAGTTAGATTGGTAAGTTTCAGAATTTTGACCAAAAAATTAATTTCTATCCCATAGTGCGATGACCAGCTGCATCCACCGGCATATCATAAAAGAAATATAGCATGCCGATTTATTTGCTTTAAACTTTTTTGTGATTTTTTTTCTTATCAAAGAGCACGGAATTTACATTTTTAAACTGTTCCTTCTATACAAAGGTGATTTTATACTGTAGAACTGTATACGAAAAGATTACGCCGAAAAACAATTTTTATTTTATTTATTTAAACTGCATGTTTTAGTGCTTGGATAATGTTGACGGAATAGGGTAAAAAATGGGTTTAACATCCAATAACCCGGCACTCACGGTACACTGGTATTAAGGCATAAGCCTTCGTGAGATGTCACAAAGATAAAAAAATCAACCGATGTTGCCCTGTTTCTTTTCCGCAGACACGTCTGTTATCACACGTGTCGAAACAAAAATACAAGTACGATTCTACTGAAATTTTGACATTCTAGATTCTAGATGATAGTAAACATTCCTTTCTTGATAGTGGCGCCATCCGGCGGTAAGACTAAATACTTATCGGACTGCCCTTATATATTTTTATCACACACACTTACCTTAAACTTAACTGATAAGGAAAATCTTCGATGTTTACTTGTTTTCCACCAACAATACGATATGTAGAATATGTGAAGGTCACTAAAATTTAAAATTACTTATTTAAAACAGAAAGATTTATCTGTTACTGGGGTAGTATACAAAATTTTTCTTCAACAAAACACTATTTTATGGTTAAATTAATTTTTATAAGCGCTTATGTAACAGCGATAATAATAACGCCTTTTCGTAATTTTGCAGTTTTTTTTGTTAAGTTTAACACCCTGTATCTTGAGACCGAAAATTTTGCAAACCCATGTTAATATGGACCTTTCTTTAAATATCCTGATGTAGAGTTTAAGTTTTAAGTTGCCTAACAACATTCTGTAACACCCTGTATATTTGGTGTGGGTCTCAGGTCTCAATAATTTCAGTCAACTTTGACCAGATATACCTAAACATTTAAGCCTAAGACCAAAAATGTAG
Organism: Listronotus bonariensis; assembly: GCA_014170235.1. Taxonomy (NCBI): domain Eukaryota; kingdom Metazoa; phylum Arthropoda; class Insecta; order Coleoptera; family Curculionidae; genus Listronotus; species Listronotus bonariensis. The sequence continues at coordinate 106,615 of JACEGR010000799.1, forward strand.
CCCTGTTTTGTGCGTCTAAGGTAAAATATATAACCGAAGGGGTAAAAACAAAATAAACTAAGTTACAAATTTTTCTTAAAATTTTTGACATTAAGACCCTATTTCTTCTTATCCCTTAAATTGTCATTGTAGTCCGAGAGGTAGCAACGTCAAGAAAACAAGAATTTTAGGTTGGCTGATGTTCTTCTTCCTCTTCTTTCGGCTACATCCTCGGCTGTCTGGCTGGCGGTAGCGGTTGTGTTGGCGCCCAGCTGTGACCTTGACATTTAGAGCTGTCACTGATATGTCAAAAAATGCAGACCTTGGTCATATATTATATGCCATGATTTGAAATAACTCTAAATTATGGGTACAAGCACTATTTAAATAGGGCCGGTATTAATACTTCCCGAGTTTAATAAGGCAACGCTCAGTAATTCTCAATTACCTGTACAGGCAGGATGCGAACTAATAAACCCAACCACTGCCGCCAGCCAGATAGCCCAGGGTCAAGAGGAAGGAGAACAACATATCAAAAAATCAGCTGGCCTAAAATTCTTTCTCGAAAACGTTGCTACCTCCTACAGGGTGGGCCAAATTAAACTTGCACACATTTTAACTAATAATATCTTTTGAACTGTTGCGCATATCACTAGCCTAGTTTACACCGCGAGGACCAATTAGATCCGTGAACCAAACCCAGGACTAATTCTGTTAGTTCACTAGTGTTTACACCAACTTAGTTTATGGATCAATTTAATTCACGTTTAATCCTAGTACCAAAATGACAGCTGAGCATATGACCAGAACCTAACCTCATTTTTTATCTTTTAAAACTGTATCGCTTTTAAATTCCCTTTGAAAAAAAATACGAAAACAGTTTTGGTTAAATATCAACAAAATTTTAAAAAATATAAACAAACAACAAAATTATTAGGTTAAGACCGAAATTCAACGTCTTTTTCCTCAAAATGCGCACTATCAAAGATCAAGGCTGTCATTTTGGTCCACTAAAAGTCAGACGTGTTTACACCAAAGAAAATCATATTTGATCACCCCCATTTGAGAAGGACTGAATTGGAGTAGCAAATTTTAATACTCAGGTGTTTACACCGTGAATAAAGTACGCGTGACGTCATTTAGACCTCGAACTAAAAATTTGGTCCTTCCGGTGTAAACTAGGGTATTGTTATTTTTAAAGGGCTAATAGGTAGATATGTTTTCTCTAGAATTGCCAATTTTGGTCAAATAGATTTTGACAGGACTGGACTTACGAGACTTTTTTAAAATACTGTATTTAACCTCGTTGCAAAAGAAATCTGATTTAGCTACAATTAAGCTAATACGTTTTTCTTTTGGACAAACTATGGGAAATGATTCAGTTAAAGCGAATCTGTCGACAATTTAAGGATTTAGGAATTATAATTATTTTTGATAAATAATGCTCCCCATAAAGCATGCATTTCTCTCAATTAAAAAAACTGTGTATTTTGAAAATAAAAAATGTGTGGATACCATTTTTTTATCTTTGGACAATCCACAAAGGCTGAAAGCCTAAATACTAACGTACCGTGGGTGTCTTAAGCAGGGTAAGAGGAAGTTTGTTAACTTGAAGATTTGGGGGATGGAAAGACCTCCGCTGACAGTAGGTTCCATAGTCTAGAAACTCTAGAAATAAAAGAACGAACGAAATGGGAACTTCAGAGCCTGTCCAATTGGACCGTATAGGGATGCATACGTGCGGCACCACGAGTTTCTCTGATGGGAGCTGCAAGAGGAGAGACTATACTGGATAATTCGTCGGAGCAGAAGCCGTAAAAGTATTTATAGAAGAGCGATAGATCTCCCACAGCTCGACGATGAGCAAGAGAAGGAAGTCTTTGAGTAAGTAAATGATCATTAATAAGACGAACAGCCCTTCTTTGAATGGCATCAAGAATGCTGAGGGTTGTAGGGGATGCCATTCTCCAGACATGAGAACAATATTCCAGAGAGGGTCGAATTTGGGACACATACAAAATGTATAAATTGGAAGGGGAAAAATACTTTTGGCTCGGAAAAGAAATCCAAGTTTTTGAACGCCGCGGTGGCTATAGATACAATGTGTTTATGCCAGTTAAGGTTATTTTCAAATGTGACGCCCACAAGGTCAAATGTGTCCCCGCTTTGCAAAACCTGGCCACTCATAAGCAAATGGTGAGTGTTTTTTTCGCGACAAGGAACATGATTGTGTTTTGGATGCATTAAATTGAACGAGATTTTTGGCGCCCCAATCCAATATCAAATTGAGATCCTGTGAAAGAGATATCTGCATCGCCCTGCGTTTGCTTTCCAAGTCGGGTTGAGAGATTGGTTTGAGAACCTGAAAACTGGAGTGAAGGGTACTATCGTCAGCATAACTATGAATGGGATTGGTTGTGGAAGAAAGAAGGTCGTTGATGTGAAGAACCAGGACTAACCATGGTTACTGAGTTGAATGTTGACCAAACTAAACAGTAAATTAGTTGAAAATAAACGTATTAGCCTAACTGTGAATAATTTTTTTTTGCAACGAATTTTAATGCCCCTGCCCCTTAAAAATAAAAAAGATGGGCGCAACAGATAAAAAGTTATTATTAATTAAAAAGTGTGCATGTTTAATTGGACCCACACTGTATACTACTAATTAAAGTTTACTTACCGAAATATTGAATGATTATCAAAACTTTAAAAATCGACATTTACTTTTCACATACCACATTTAAACCTTTAATATTGCAACTAAACTTTATTTCTAACGTATTGGTTTTTTTAACTTTGCTATCAGTAAAGTAGTATAGAAAATACGCTACTGCCATTGTATGTAGATAACTAACATATTAACTTTTAACAATTGACCCTATTATGGCATGTAAAAACTAAAAAACTGTAATAAATAATTATGTTTTAGATTTGACTTATAATAAATTATTTAATCAATATTTTTTTATTTCTTTTTATTGCTTTTGTGTAACATATTCGATATACATACAGGTTGAGCTAAACAACATTACACATAGCAATGCGAGGAAAAGAGACAATCTAATCCCGGCATGTAAATATGCGTGACTACTACCAAAGAATACCAATCCATAGAACCCCACAAGTGAGATTTCAGCGTACCCTAAAAATTTTTAGTACCTACCGCGACCAACAGATGGCGAAAGTAATACGATGTCGCTTTGCTAATACGATTACCATCAGAAATTGATAGCAGTCGCTGACGAGCAGTCGGCCCGATCAGTTAGAGTGAGGATATACGCAAAATTTAATAAAAATAAAATCCCCGATAAATGGACCCAGTATCCATAAGATTATTAAATTTATTATTTCAGAATAGGATATATCGATGTGTTTTTACAAAACATCGTAAGCGACATTCGCCAATTTTACGGGAAACGATTTTTTCTTCCCATCGCGTTATTTTTTAAGAAAAACCGAGATCTGAATGTTTTTATTTTAGATTTCTTCTTAATTTGAATAACAAAACAAACATATTTAACATTTAATGTCAAAATTTTCAAAATCTCCTAAAAAAAGCTAAAAATTTAAAAATTCTTAACCTAAATAATAGTTAATTTTTAATTTTTTTATTTTTATTTAATTTATCTTGACAACGGTGGCAGAATTGCCCCCAAAACGTAGATTTTTAGTTCTCTATTTACTTGCTTTATTTTTTTTTTGGTTTTTGGTACTATTAATTTATTTTTTGGCGTGTACCCAAATAATTACCATTAATTAAATGAACCGCCGAACCAATATAGAACATATCTTCATCTGAAATAAAGCCAATGAAAAAAATAACGTTTCCCGTAAAACTGACGAATGTCGCTTACGATTTTTTGTCAAAAACCCATCGATATATCCTATTCTGAAATCATAAATTTAATAATCTTATGGATACTACCATTTATCGGGAATTTTATTTTTATTAAATTTTGCGTATATCCTCACTCTAACTGATCGGGCCGACTGCTCGTCAGCGACTGCTATCAATTTCTGATGGTAATCGTATTAGCAAAGGGACGTCGTACTACTTTCGCCATCTGTTGGTCGCGGTAGGTACTAAAAATTTTACGGTACGCTGAAATCTCACTTGTGGGGTTCTATGGATTGGTATTCTTTGTTAATAGGTACTGCTTGTTTTGTTATTCTATTACTTTGTAGACTGCTTGCTCAAGCAGTATAAAAGCTTTTAGGCATATTTTAACAGGTTGTAGAACTCATTACTCAATAAAAACAAATATGTACATATATACGTACATATACAGGGTGTCTTCAAAAGGTCTGTACAAAAGATATCACTAAATCCTTGGACCAAATTGCAAGGATCGAACGCAATTTACTTAAGTCGAAAAGTTAATTAATTATTTGAAATATACAGGGTGTCAAAGTTTTTATTTTATTTTAGTTATTATTAAATATTTTATTTATTATAAGAAATGTTTTTATTGTTGGATTTACCAGGAGGCTGAATAGAATGGAGTCTAGGGCGGCAAATTTTAAAAGGCGGCAGATTTAAATTTAAATAAATATATTAAACACAAACAAAATACGCATTTCGAAAATTGGAAAGGATATAAAATATTTAATAAAAATCGAAATATGGCCTTATATACATTGCTAAATACTAAATATTTCAACATCACTAAATAAATAATTGCTAAAAGCTTTATTAGAGAATTATTGCAAGTTGCCTTATTAAGCTCTCGAATTATTAATACCGGCCCTATTTAAATAGTGCTTCCACCCAATATTTAGAGTTATTGCAAATCATGTTTCATCAAAATTTAGGAGTTTTTCTTTATTGTTTTGTGTTGTAGGGTTTTGTTTTACACAAGTAAAGAAATACATTTGAAAAAGCAAGGTTTTAAGTATTTTTACTTCTTAAAAACTTTTCCATTCTGTGCTCGGCAGCTGTTCGGTTTACACGAACAGATCCGAAGTTAAAATAAGACCAAAATAAGGCACGACCTAAAACCGACATAAATAAAGCCAGGCACTATACTTATTAAGGGTGTCCTTATCTTACCATGCATCTGCGCAAGCTCAGATGTCAAAGTAAGGCCGGTACACTGAAAAAAATTAAATATCTTAAAACAAAAGCCTTAGATTTAATTTGAGAGAATTGTGACTTTCATATGTGTTAAAGAAATATGAAACAGAAAAAAATATGTTTTCAGCTTTGCGTACTAAATTCAAAAGAAATTGCGCTTTTGTAATAAAAATAACCTTATTTTATTTAGTGACCCCAATGGGTCTACATTAAAGAACGATGTATTCTGTTAAAAAACATCGAGCTCTTTCCCACTGACAGATTCTTTCTTTAAGACAAGATAGTAAATACCACAGACCGAAATAAATAAATTTAATTTAATTAAGATAATTATATTAAATAAACAACTAGTTCTCTTTTTGATAGTTAAGAGAGGAATTCCTGCTTATCATGTCATTCACCGAGACCTCTCTTCTCCATCGATGATGCGTTTTGCCGAACCTCATAGGACTTATCAAACTGGCTGTCCGGGGTCCAAGTTGAATAATACGAATAACAAGTGTATTTTATAAAAAAACTTTCGTTGTTCGACGGTAGGATATAATCGTACCGTTGATACCGTACTAAAAAGCATAATTCAGAATACTTATATTAAAGAAATAGGTTCTTTGACATAAAGGTTAAAGATTTTGGTATAGGTATAGGTTTTGGTTTAAAATAAGAACCTATTATTTTAATGAAAATTCATTAATATTTTGATAGAAACATTTAATATTTCTTTTGTTTAAAATCTTAAAACTTATATTTAAGATATTTAAGAGCTTAAATCATAAATCTTTAGGTTCTCATTTCTTGATTCAGATGTTCTCAAAATAATACTAAGGATATTTTAATTTAAAGAATTTCTTTTACATTAAAGACATAAATTAAAGTATTTTTTCTCCCAGTTTAAGAGCCACTATTATTTTAAAGTAAGAAATAAATCTTGGTTTAAAAGCACAACTATTCAAATAGAATGCTTATTTTTGAAACCTTGTATTTCCATAAAACAAGACATTTTTTTTTGTGTGTATTATTAGTGCCTGGCCTTATTTTACTGTGCAATAATTCTCTATTAAATAAGGCGTTGAGACCCAGAGCGGACCATCCCACAATTCAAAAAATGTTTCTTAGTTTTGGCGTAGGAGAAACTAAAATTTAATATGTAAAAGATCAGACCCAGAAATCGTGTTGACCGAAGATATCTTTCATATTCTTAAATAATACCTGCATCCTTTTGGTCGAAAATGCGTATAAGATTACCCGCACCCTTTTACTTCTGGTCGAAATTACATGTGTTTTTAGTACCTGCTCCAAACTTGGTCGAAATTACATCCGCCCCAAGACCATGCGTTTTTGTTTTAAAAATATTTGTTTAATTTAAATTCTTAAATGCGTTTTGTTTTAGTTAAGTCTTATTTTGTATTTGTTTTTGCAGAAATATATTTTAAAAATGGTTTTCTTATATTTATAAATTTTTAGTGTGCGTTTTGTTTTAGTTAAGTCGTATTTTATATTTGTTTTTGCAAAAATACATTTTAAAAATTGTTTATTTATATTTAAAAATTAAAAAGGTTTTATTAAAAAATTATAAAAAAATTAATCGAATTATATAGTTTTCATTTATAGCGTGGTATGATAACATTGATATCAAAGGATTTTTAAATAATTCACATTTTTATTTGTACATAACTCATTTTAATGTACTTGTCTTGGTGCCAGCAAAAATATTTATTTGTATACTGCTCTATGAAAAGTTAGGCCGCCCCAATAATAGTTCGCCCCCGCCGCGCCCTTTGACCCACGCTACGTCATTGGCGGGATGTCGGAATTATATCCCCTACCTGAGACAAGAATGAGACGAGCAACTAAATGTAAATAAATTATCCGAGAGAGAGATAGCTGCTGGGCCTTCCTTGTCTGTCTTCAAGGAAGGTAAACGCAGTTGGCGCGTGAGTCGACTTTATCGTTTGCCCGCCAAATTCAAATTATATAGCTGTGCTATTTTTGCCCTTAATATTAGGTACTTGTTTTTGTTTCCTATTAATATAAAATATTGGGGTTTAGTTCAATAATTACACACACCTAATTAAAAATGTCATTTATTTGGTTTTTATAAAGATTTTTCTTACATATAACCATGTCAATATTACCTTAAATTATCTGTTGAAAAGCACAAATTTAATATATACACTGTGATCACTAATAAAAGTCAATATTCAAAGTCCAACTAAAGGTAAAAATCCACGAAACACACCATAAATCACAGAAAATTTAAACAAACTGTCCAAACAAATCGGCCATTGAAAAAAATCAAACACAAATATCGAATAACATTTCGGCGTGACTGCCTGCGGCAACGTTTATCAAGTTAAAAATATTCGATTCATGGTATATTTTCTTTCTCTTAATTAGATGTGAGACAAAAAGGACACTAAAGTTTACATGCAGAAATTGTAAACAACTTGGCAACCAGGGCAAAGCGATGATTGCTCCATCTACGATAGCCTGCCATAATGAAAGACAAAGACATATTTATTGGAACTTGCGTTAAACCAGAAAGAGATAAATACAATGGACAAATTGTTAGGACCAGTTACTCGTCTCATTGTTGCCTCTGCCCCTACTAGTCACTAAAGACGACACAATAACCGTTCTCTACACCATTTAAATTGATTTCGTCGATGTTTTAAGGTCAGAGGTAGCACCCAATGTGAACGGTATGAAAAAATTCCACAACTTTTTACGATAAACAGTTCGCATTTCAATAGGCCTTCCATGTTCTCCAAACCACTATCAGACATTTTTCTCCGGGAGTAGGGGGATTTAATATTTCTGGGGGAGATCCTAAAGGTACCAAAAGAAATATTACCTCCAAAAAAATTGAAGAGCAAAAAATGTCATAGGGTGAAAAATTGTTATTTTTTCACCAAGGGCGTAAAATAGCACTTTTACGCCCGCGGCTAAAAGTTTTTGTACGACTGAAATTAATATACAAGCATTCCCTGTATTTAGTTGAAAATTTCCCAGCTTTTAATGTTTTAAATTGTAATCGGTATACTTTTAAAATATGTTAAATTAAATAAATTGTTGTCTTACCAAAAATAAGGCATTATTTAATTTTTTTATTGTTTTATAAATTTATAAATGGGGGCGTTTTTGATACTTTTTGCCCTAGGGCGTAAAAGCGCAACTTTATTCCCTTAAATGGGGGCGTAAAATTATATTTTACGCCCGGTCGTACAAAAACCAAATTAATAAGTACCCCCTTTTCTAAATGCTTGTGTATATCTAAACAGGGTTTCCGAAAAGGTGAGGTCATAGATGATAAGAGTGATAGAGTAAGCCAAAATAATGTTATTACTACGAAAAAAAAAAGTTCTGTTACTATTACACCACCTTTAAAGGTGGTATAAAAAACCCACGATGCTAAATGGGGTTTACCCAAGCGCCATAGGTTGCAAAGCTTAGATAATAAAAAGAAAAAAATCTTATATAAAGTATACTTTTTTAAATATGTTAAAAAAATACTCTTATTATTTCGGCTTATAAAAATCGTCGGATCGTATTAAATTATATGTTTTTCGTTTTCCTTAAATTATTTTCTTCAAAATAAAAGAAAAATCCACGCTCGAAAATGTCAAAATAACGTTTTTTTTTACAACTTTTCGCTTTCTTTACGTCACTCTCAAATTGTCAGATTAGTGGAATTTACACTGTTTAGCATCTAATTAACTTACCCTATCAGGGCCGTATTAACCCTATGAGGCGCCCTAGGCTACAAGTCCCAGAGCGCCTATTTTGCGTGACAAAAAAATTTTGAAGAGCAAAAAAAAAAGGTTCTTACCTCCCTTGCGTCTATTTTCTTTTCAGGCGCCTTACATCACCACCCAAAATGAAATTTCATGACCAAAAAACATTCATTCCCTCCTTTTCGCGCCTATTTCATTTATTTCAAAGCACCTTATTCACAGACGTATTTCTTCTAATACCCACCCGACCTAAACTTTTTTAAAAACTCCTCTGTTTACCGCCTATTACTCCCCTGTCTGGCGCCTACTTTTTTTCATGGCGCAATAGGCTGTAGCCTAGTCAGCCTAATGGATAATACGGCACTGTACCCTATCTTAATCTTCAGATTAGTGGAATATACACCGTTTAGCATCTAATTAACTTTACCCTATCTTAATCTGACGCGCTCGAAAATTTCTGATGAATATATTTTTGTTTTTTTTTACGATTGGCCCTGTATACGGGGTCATATTTGGTGGAGGTATACTTAATTAAACGGGTACAAGGTATCCTCCTGTTTATTAATCTCCCCTACCATAGAATCGACATGTGCTACACGAAAACAATAAAAAAGAACTTAAAAATTTTTGTTTTAAACAATTCATTATAGGTTTAATCTATAATATTTCTATTTATTACTATTTTTTACTATTTACCTGATGCAAGTGGCAGTCGTTAAAAGATAATTTTTCTTTATATATTCATGACATTACAGCAAACTTCAAAAAAATAAACATAAAGTTAAAAGTAAAAAAATATTTTTCAACTTCTTAGTAATTTAAATAAATGTCGATTTTTAAAGCTTTTATACTTATTCAATATTTTGGTAAGTAGCTATTCTGAGTGTCTGCCGATAGCTCAGCTTTATTACTTTTTTATTTTTTAAGATATCAAAATAACATTTGGTCCGTAGGCTGTTTTTTTGTTTGGGCACCTTATAAAATTTTACCTCTTTTAACCTTTTTTATTTTGGTTTGGTCACCTGGACAAATGCATAATTATTTCTTCTTGTTTGGTACCCCTAGGGTGTGTATATAATTTAATAATATAGACCGACATATTAATTCTAAGCTTACACGGGCGCTGCAATGCACGTGAACAAAATTCGAATTTGAATAAAACCCATGTGTAAAGACCCAGTACCTATCATTCCTAGTGCATTACTATAGTTCTGTTATTATTACAGAGTATAGGTGGGGGCTCATGGTTAGTTCTGGTTACCTAAATCTATTTTTTTATTCCTTAATTAAACCCAAGACTAATACACACTTTATAAATTCACTTAAGGATACCAAACAAAAAGAAATAAATATGCATTTTTGTCGAGGTGACTCAAAAGTAGTCATAAGGGGACGGGGGGCATGGCCTCCCCTTTCATGCCATATCTTTTGTAACCGATTAATTTTTTTACCTAAACACCCACTTTTTATTTTTAGGTTTATTTTTTGCTTCCTTATTTAATATTTTGGTAATAGTTCGATATAGCGGTTTTCGCTATTATAAGAGATTTTCGAAAAATTCTTTTTCAGGGCGTTTCTATAGGTCGATTATGACACAAATCTGTATGCGCGTTTTCCAAAATCCATTTCTAGAATTTATTATTAATAAAAACATATTTACGGGACGGTGGAGTGAACAGGGGTGCTGGGTGGGGACAAAACAGTATAAATCCAACGTCAAACACAAGAAAACATGCATACACTGCACTCGGGGCAGATGAAAAATGTAAATTAATTTTGAAAAGTATAAAATTTTTCGAAAAACTATCCCACACATATGAGATATCTCGTCCGCCATTAATTAAAGAAGGAAAATAGGCGCATTCATTTTGGTCAGCTGATAACATGAAGTTCGTCATTATGAAAATGACAGTCTTGATAGAAGCAGCGTTGCCAAACTTCTTATGAAGAATTAACACCAAGCCTATTTCGGGGATTATCCACCATTTCCATGAGAAACAATGGTATTTTTGTATAAATGCCTCCTTCTTTATGTTTAGGTATTTTTCTTTTTCTCTACAAATTACAATAGGAAGAAGGAATAACTTAATTTTTCATAAGAATTTTGTCCTGTATCTTCCTTTTTTAAGCTATTGACACTATCTCACTTTATTTGGCAACATCGCAAGACATTTACAGTTCTATTGCAAACTCTTCTTTTTATGCAGTGACAGCCATGGCGGGATTGTTGTACTATTATTTATTTTTAATTTTTTAAACAATTTTTTGGACATTTTTGTAAACAGAAAGTGCGGTGTGTACTGTGAAATACTGTTTTTGGGTGTTTAATGTAGGATTTCTACTGTTTCGTCCCCACCTAGCACCCCTGTTCACTCCACCGTCCCGTAAATATGTTTTTATTAATAATAAATTATAGAAATGGATTTTGAAAACGCGCACACAGATTTGTGTCATAATCGACCTATAGAAACGCCCTGAAAAGAATTTTTCAAAATCTCTTATAATAGCAAAAACCGCTATATCGAACTATTACCAATATTTTTACTATTAAATTGATATACATACACTAAAAAACATTAGCAGTACCTCTTTTAGAGACTACTAAAGTCAAATTTTCTTGTTAACCGTATTTGTCTCCCTGGTTCAAACCGTATTTGAAAATGACCATATAAATATAAGAATCAAAAAAATATGTATATTTTTAAACCATTGCGTCACAGCTCCAATAAACTTTTAGGTTATGATTATGATTTTTATTTTTTATGATTAATATATGCTTTTGTTTACACCAAATATAAACATTTTTACTTGCCATGTACAGAGATGTAAAAATTACGAAAAATAACCGAAACAAAGTTTTTAATGAGTACGATGCGCTACGCCCGCCCGACAAAGGTAACTATATTGTTTTTAAACCATTGTCCGGGATGTATTCAAACACATGCTGAAATACGCGACGTACATAACGTCACCGTTTAACAAGAAAATGTCATCATCAATTTTAGGCGTTCAATCAATTACAACCGCGGTAATAATTTGGTGACAACTTTGACGTATAATACATTGTTTAAACATCAACATAACCGATTGGTAAATACCGTTTTTAGAATTGGTTCTTCGCCTAAGACTGATGAATGTTTTTAAATGTTTTGAACAGGAGTATTGAACAACAAAAAACATGGCTTAAGAAGCACAGGAACGTGTAATTTGATTGATTTGACACCGTTCCTAAACAGCCACTTTCAGAAAACTTGTCACAATGGGGAGTTATGGTTAGTTCTGGTTGGTTAAATCTTTTATTTTTATTTTTAATAAAACGAATTAAAAAAAACGATTTAACTAACTAAAACTAACCATGACTCCCCAAATTATAATTAATCAAAGTACATCCTGTGCTTTTCCTGTAGTCGCTATTTGAGTTCGGTGAAAGGAGTAGAATTTTACTCCAAGGTTGTCGATTCTGAATGCACCTAATGTTCAGCATATACCAGTCTAGAGGTAGCTTTGCCGCACGAACAACATAGGGCAGGAGAAAACAAAGTCTAGCTACCTTCCTCTCTTGCTGAGTTATACAGCGAAATACCCTTTTTTAAATGGAACACCCTGTATATTTTATCACCATTAGAAAGTTCTTTCAAAATCCTTTAAAAAAGTCCGTATGTAATATATCCAATTTTTCATAGTTTCGGAAATATGGCCATCCTCAGGAGTTTAATAGTAAACTGGATTTTTTATATAAAACACCCTGTATATGGTATCATCATTAAAAAGATATTTTAAAGAGCTTTAAGAAAATACCACATTTGATGTGCCTATCTTTTATAGTTTTGGAAATATAGCCATTTAAATCTGAAAGATAGTAGATATTTTCCCCGTTTTATTTCTGACACTAAAACTTATTGCTTATAGCTTAAAGCTGTGATATAATGGAAATTTAACGTAATTTTTAGATTTGAATGGCCATATTTCCAAAACTATAAGAGATAGACATATCAAATGTGGTATTTTCTTAAAGCTCTTTAAATATCTATTTATTGGTAATGTAATATACAGGGTGTTTTATTTAAAAAATGCCAGTGTACTATAAAATTTCTGAGGATGGCTATATTTCCGAAACCATGAAAAATTGGATATATCACATGTAGACTTTTTTTCAAGGATTTTAAAAGATCTTTCTAATGGTGATAAAATATACAGGGTGTTCCATTTAAAAAAAGGGTATTTTGCTGTATAACTCAGAAACCCGATTTGTTAACTGTTTTTTATAATCTTCAGTCTTAAAGAGCGTAAAAATGCTACTAGTTTGCTAGTTTAAACTATTCCGTATTTCAAATAATAACGAAGTTACCAATGATGGATAACCCTGTATATACAAAAACAAACAATTGATAGCGGCCTTGTTTTTGAAGTCGGTAAAAGCAAATAGGTCATTTTTTTAAAATTATATTAAATTTTTAGTTATTTCGTCATATGCCATGAATCGTATTATTCAAGGAAAGGTGGTTAAAATTGATGATTTTCCTTATCAGTTAAGTTTAAGGTAAGTAGGTAACGTAGTGTGTATTTGGGTCAAACAACTTTTTTGTCCAGGCTTTAAAATTTATATATTTTTAAAAACTTTTTTTGTAACATTTATTTATTTTAAATATTAGGTAGTTTAAATTCAAATTCAAAAGGATTTTTATTTGAAATAGTATACATATAGGTAGTTACTGACTTAATTGTAATGTGCAATGAGCAGGGCACTTTAAACACTTTTAACGATAAAATTAGAGAAATCCATGTAAGGTACGTCTCTTGTACACATAATTCAAACCCACAACCTTCATATTTAAAAAATATTGTGTTCTTTTTTAATTGAAAAATCAGGGCATTTTTCATAACGCTACCATTTTCCCAATTTTGAAATTTTATGATGTTGTCTGAGCAGGCAACCTAATAAATCATATTTGTACATTTTATTGACAAAATGTATTTTGATTATACGGGGTGTGGAGGAAGCAGTGGTGAACAAAAAAATTAGAATCTTCAAAACTTTTTATATTCAAGAGATACACCAACTTAAAAAAAAAAACAAATTTGACAAATTACAAATAAAAAGTTTCCCATTTGTTTCATAGTTAATGGGCCACTCACACAAAACTTTGACAGATCAGACTATTTTGATTTTCATACATTTTTATTTTAAATTAAACCTTGTTTATTTTTATTTTTTAGATTATCTGCAAAATTTTTAACATGTTTAATGCAAAATGACGTTTTTAAGTCCTTGCATAACCATCTCTTTTTTCTACATAAATGCCTTAATAAAAATCGAAGTTCGATCCCTCGTTAAGAAAGAACTTCTTTGGTTAACTGTATTAATATTTTGACCATTGATCAATATAGGGTGGTCAAAAGTAGATGTTAAAATTCGAATTGACAAAAACTATGAAAACCATTCTTTTTATTACCTTTATTACCATGCTGTTAGGAAAATAAAAGACTTTACCCAATAATAAATAATTATAGCCTGAGCCAGATATAATTCATTCTAAAAGTAATGCCGCAAAGTAGGCAAAAAAATCATGTTATAAACAAAACCTTTTGTAAACAATGATTTATTGCAGCAAAAATATTGAACCCGACGAGTTTTTAGTTCATCACGCCACGCGTCAAGCTCTATGGCAGGACAGAGACGAAATTAGAGGTTTTTTTAAGTACCTGTTTTAGAATTTTTGTATTTATCAAAAAAATATGAAATCAGGCTCTGTCAAGGGTTTTTTTTGTCCTTTTGGGTCTTTTCATTTACATCCAACCACTGCCCCACCCCCTAGGTGGTACGCTGCAGCCTAAAGGCTTATCGTGCCTTGACTCTACTCCTTCCTATTTACACGCCATTCATTCCATAACTTGGATGGTTCTTTGTTTGACCTTCGGACACCGTGCTGCGTAGCCCGCCGGCGGTCACCCATCCAAGTTATGGACGCGCTTCACAATGCTTAACTTCGGTAAACCATTTTCCATTTCCATTTTTATCAGGCATATCCCAAACTCGGGGGCTCCGATTAGTTTATTATTTTCAATTATTATTACAATGCACATCTACATTTTTATTTTTAAGAGTGAGTTTGGGGCGGACAGGACTGCCAGCCACCGTTGCACGATAAGCCTGGAAGGAGCACAGGAGGCAGATAGAGGCGCCTGCGTGACGCGCGATTGCTGAAGTCTTGATCAGCTTGCCACGTTCCGTCGAACTACGAGGCCTTCCATTTATTGGTGGGTTCATGGTTGTGTTGTTTTGTGTTGAGTTTTGATTTGTGGTATGTCGGATATGTTGTTAGGGAAAAATTGGTAGCAAAACCTCTTTGGTACAGCAGGTACATCATAGCGTTCTATTGTTCGGTGTTTAGTCTGTTGTGGTTATATCATTCATACTCCGTTCACTTTTCCATTCATTCTTCTGGCGTTCGTGTTGTTGTTTGTCGTGTTGTCTTTAACACGCTTTATTAACTTGGGTCGTAACTTTCTATCTGTCGATCTATCTATCTGGCTGCCTGTGTAGCGGAGATTCTTTGCCTAATTTTAACCGACTTCCAGCGCTATTCGATTTCGGTGAAGCTTTGCACACGTATTAAGGAAACATGTCAATGCAATGGTCGTGGAAACAGTATGGCCGCCATCTTTGTGGATCTGCCAGGAGTGGAAATGCATTGTGTTATAACGCAACACCTAGGTTGCCGATCTGGTTTGGTAGCCGACAATTTCATGCTTTGCTATCGATTGTTGAATTGTTTGTTTTCTTTGTGGGCAATATGTCTGGGAGCGGTCCGAGCATTGCCTGATTGCCATCTGTTGGCAGATTTTCCGCCGATTGAAGCTCCTGGATGAAGAAGAAATTTCTTTGAAAGAGTTGCAATCTGTTGGAATTTTTCTGCCATTTTGTCAAGAGAAGCAGAAACTAAAAATGAAAATAATTAATAGTTTAAAAATAAAACACGTCGCTTTTTAGTAGGTAAACCGAACTAAAATTAGAAAATAATCATTAAAAAAAATATTGTCATTTCATAAAAAGTGTGGGGTGATAAATATATTAAATGTTATAATTATTATATTTGCAAATATCTATGATGAAAGTTATGAAAAATAGTAAAATGCACCCCACGCTTTTTACTATGAAATGACAATATTTTTTTTTTAATGAAAAGTTATTTTCTAATTTTAGTTCGGTTGCATATAAAAGCGTGTTTTTTTAGTTTTTTAAACTATTAATTATTTGTTTTGTCATTTTTATGGAGTGTTTGTCTGTGGTTAGGTTAGTGATAGGGAAGGTGGTAGAATGGGAGTCTGTAGTAAAATGGGCTTGTGTGTAGGGTTATCGTTGGCACGGGTTCTTGTGTGGTGGGTAGTGAGAAGATTTCAAGGGAAGTTTAGTTAAAAGAATTTTATGAAATGGGTAGTTATTTGCTCGATAGATAATGGGGTATTTGTCGCTTCGTGCATCAACGATTCTGGCATATTTGCCAGAACCACATGCCTAAAAGAACTTCAGTTCTGTGGCCAGAACCGTGACTGCACGAAGGGTTTTGTTCTGTAGTCTATAATCACCGGTGCGGCATCAACGAGCGCGGCTTCGAAAAGGTTTGTTTACTTAATCATTTTTTGTGTATTTTGCGGCATTGCTTTCAGAATGAATTATGTCTGGCTCAAACTAAACCCCAAATATTTATTTTAGGATAGATGAAGAGCCTAAATGTGGAGCTGTATTAATAGCTTCAAAATATGCACTTTCAGCCGCTCATTGCTTTGAGCGGCCTGGGAAGCGGTATAGTGTTAGAGCAGGAAGTGATCTAAAAGACTACGGCGGTATCATAGTCAATGTAAAAGAGTTTTTATACCTTCAGAACATAAAAAGCACTGGCCTCAATATGATATTGCTATTTTGGAACTAGAATTTGCTTTGCCGTAAGTTTTTTTATACGGGGGTTTAAAAAATAGCTTTTAAACTTAAGGGAAAGATTCCTTGCATAGGTTCACAAATTCGTTCTCCAGATACAATTGTATAAAAATAAATGCAATATGGCGAAAAATCCAAAATAAAAATTGAACTTTGACGGCTTGTATCTCGAAAACGAATGACATTTTGAAAAAAAATATATGAAGCTCTACCCTTATTTTGTCAAGTAGAATCTCCCCTTAAGTTTCGTGATCGATTTTTGAATCACCCTGTATAAAAAATACTTGTAGTTGCTTGGTTAAAAAATTTAAAAAATTATTTCTACGAACATAAAAAAATAAATAAAATTATAATGTGTGTAATATATTGTTGGATTTAGTAACAAAAGAAACATTTAATTGACCATTAAAAAAAAACACCATAAATAAATTATTTATATTATTATTAATTAAGATATAACATTTATAAACGCCATTTTAAAAGGGAAAAAGGGATAATGATAATGTGTAGGCACTCCGCACATGGGTCGGTGCAACACCGATGAGACAGAGATTCGACAAGCTTTTGACAGTATGTACGCGTATATTCGTGTTTGAAGTGGCGACAAGCGTACAGAGACGAGCATCCGTTTAATGGTCAATTTTAAGTATATTCTCAGCCAATGAAATTATATGTCAATCGGAGAGCCCCGATATTTCCCGAACCCGACCTCGATGGGGCAAAAACTACCCCTCTGGATTATCTCACCTGGTCAACGAGTGCCATAATAGAGCCCTCTAAGGCAAGTATGGAAAAGCCTAAATCCTACCGAACTTTATCCTACAGACAAAAAATAAAATATTATATAATAAATCCATATTTGGTCTAAAAATTTCTAAACGTAACACTTGTAACAATCAGACACAATCACAACATGTAAACAATGGGCATGGCATCCGGAAGGCCTTCATCGAGAAGTTTAATTTCTTTTGCAAATATACGTGGGCTTAACACCAATATAAACTCCGTTAACTATCACCTTCAGTCACCGTCACAGCCTAACTTACTGTTTCTAACGGAAACTCAAATAAGTTCTAAATCTTCTACCAGTCACCTCTCTTCCCAGGCTACGAACTTATTTCGTCTTTTCGCCCACATGGTGGCGTATGTGCTTACGTCCGAATCGATCTGGTTTGTGCTCGACTTTCCAATCTTGAATCGGGTAGGCCCGTTATCCTTTGGCCCAAACTTTCCCTTAGGTCTTCAACTAAATTTATCTGCTGTTTGTACCGGTCCCCATCTAATAATTCCTATGTCGAATTTTTTGACTTTCTAAATTATGTACTTGGCTCTCTAGTTATCTATCTGATCGACGTATATCAGTTATTGTGGACGGCCATTCTTTAAGCTTTCACCAAGTTAATGCTGGAGTGCCTCAGGGCTCAGTTCTGGCACCAACATTATTTCTTCTTCACATCAACCACCTTCTCTCGTCCACAACTAATTCCATTCATAGTTTCGCCGACGATAGTACCCTTTACTCCAGTTTTCAGGTTCCTAAACCCATCACTAAACCTGATTTGGAAAGCAAACGCAGAGCGATGCAGATATCTCTTTCGCAGAATCTTAATTTAATATTGGATTGGGGCGCTAAAAATCTCGTCCACTTTAATGCAGCCAAAACACAATCATGTTCCTTTTTGCGAAAGAGTCACCAAATACTCATCCTCAACTTATGAGCGGCCAAGTTTTACAGAGCAACCTTCAATCTTGTGGGCGTCACATTTGCAAGTAGCCTTAACTGGCATAAACACATTGTATCTATAGCCACGGCAGCTTCCAAAAAGGTTGGATTTCTCTTTCAAGTCAAAAACTATTTTCCCCTTCTAATTTATACACTTTATATGTGTCCCAAATCCGACCTCCCTTGGAGTATTGTTCTCATATCTGGGGCATGGCTTCCCCCACAACCCTAAGCATTCTGGCTTCTATTCAAAGAAGAGCTATTCGTCTCATTAATGATCCTTCACTTACAGAAAGCCTTCCCTCTCTTGCCCATCGTCGGGCTGCGGCGGATCTATCGCTTTTTTATAGGTACTTCCATGGCTTCTGCTCTAAAGAATTGTCCAGTATAGTTCCTCCACTTACGGTCCCCAACAGAGAAACTCGTGGTTCCGCGCGTATGCATCCCTATACGGTCCAACTGGACAGGCCCCGAACTTTCCACTTTGTTCGTTTTTTTATTCCTAGAGTTTCTAGAATGTGGAACCTGCTACCCGCGGAGGTCTTTCCTTCCCCCCAAATCTTCAAGTACCTATTTAAATCCCGTGTCAACAAACTCCCTCTTACCTCGCTTAAGACGCCCACGGTACGTTAGTATTTAGGGTTTTAGTCTTCGTGGTTTGTCCAAAGATAAAAGAAAAAAAAACAAAATACAAAACGGTTCTGTATTGCATTTGTTTACTAAATGACGTGGATTGCTGAGATATGCATACGTGCTGTTGAAGGATGTAAAAATTGCGGTCTCGTCGCTGTTTTACCAACCCATGTGCGGACTGCCTTTTTAAAATACCTTTTGAAATAAAAACTAAAAAAAAAATAAAAATGTTTCATTAATTATCGTATAATTTCAGCTGTAAATTTTGAAATTTTTACAACAGAATATTTTTAAGTATTTAAAATGCGCAACTGTATAATAAAATTTTAGATTAAATGAAAAAATTCAACCTGTAAAGTTGCCTGAGGATTATGACTCTCTTACACCTGGAGCAAAAGGAATAGTTTCTGGATTTGGGGATCTTTACTATTTTTCCAACGCGGGTTCACATTTTTTAAGGGCAGCCGAAATTTCCGTGGTAGATTTAGACATATGCCAGAAATTGTGGCAAAGTATTCACACAAAACTTACCCCAATGCAGTTTTGCGCTATAGGACCCGGAGGAAATACGGATGCTTGTAATGTAAGTAATGGTATTAGATTAGATTAGATTAGGAAGTGGACTGTATATCCTTTATTACTGCAACCTGCTTAGGTTTATTATGTGTCCTCCGTCCATAGAGTAGAGCACGCTATTCAAGCCAGTCTCTTTAATCAGACTCCACAAGCTTAAAACCGACTCCTTGGTAAACCCTGCCGCTTTAGGTTTTTCTTTAGCCCCAGATTAGGTCGGCTTTAATGGAAGGGCCTACCACTCAATCCTTTCTGTCCGGTATCAATGTTTGAAAACCTTTGTTGAGCCAGTTGCATGGTACCATTTTGTCCGAAGTATTAAAAATGCGCAACTCTACAAATAAAATAACAATTTTATTTGTGTAAATCATATTTTCTTCTTTCTTTTACCGGTAATTTTTTTTATTGGAATTTTTAAATTCAATTTTAGGGTGATTCTGGTGGCCCGATGGTAGCGGACAACGTACTTCATGGTTTGGTGTCATTAGGAAATGGCTGTGGAGATCCTGCCTTCCCAGGAGTTTACACCAAAGTATCTGCATTTCGAGAATTTATAAGGAATCATACTAACATCTAAACCTATTCATAGCCTTATTCCTTGTAAAGGTTATATTTATTAACTTTAAAACACAAAATATTTTATATATATCATGCAAATAAAAAGATTTATATCAATCAATATATTATATTTCTTTTTTTTTTATTAACAATAGGTAGATTAAGGTAAATATTAAGTGTTAAAAAATATAGAAGTGTTTATGTATAAATATTGTCTTTTGGCGTGTATGTACTACGGTATAGTGTGTCCGGACTTCGTTGCAATTGCAAGGTATCTTGCTTATTATAAGAGATAGAGACTTGAAGTTTTCGAGAACTGTTGCTACTTTTTATAGAAACAAAAGATATATCACTAAAATATTTTTCATGGCCCTCCTAGTTTTTGACATACAGTGCAAAATAGATTTTTTTCCATTTTTCGATCCCCCTGGTATTTTAGTTCTCTTGCAACTTACAACAAAAGTAAAAACTGATATTGGTAGATAATTTAACGTAGAATCCAGTGGTGTAGTTAGCTAATTTTTGAATGTTATATTTTTGAAATACAAACTAAACATATGATTTTTTTATTATGGAATACCCTGTATATTTTTAGAAATATATGCAGGATGTTCATTTAAAAACTTCACTTAAGTTATTAATAATAGTCGTGTTCTAAAAATTGTCATTTTTCTTATTAACAAAGGTCAAAATTGTTTAATTTTTATTATAATGTTTTATTTTAAGTTATTTAGGGATACTATTTAGAATAACTTAAAGTGACTTCAATTTTTTTCCTTGAAAACGAAGCAAAATACGAAATAAATACAAAGGCTCAATTTTGATTTCTTTTTTACTTTGACATTCTATGTCTTCCCTATTACCAACTTTTAAATATAACTATTTTTCGCTAAATCAAAATATTTTGGTGTAACGAATTTATGGTTTCTCTGAGTATTATTAGTTAGGGGACACCCTGTATAAATTGACAAAGTATGTAATTTAACTCAGCAGAATTAAAAAAACACATGTTTAAAATCAATAAAAAGTATTTATTTTATATTTTAAAATTAACAATGAATTTATCACAATTTTAATGCCAAGTTAAAACAACATGGCAAATTATAAGATAAATATTGACTACAACTAGGCTGACAACGGTAACTGGAATACCCACCCTAAAAAAGTATACATGTTGACCGCCATTATATATAACAAGCGTCAGCGGCCAGCGAAATCCGGAGAATGTAAAAGCGCTGCCTTTGATCTTTATGGTACTATAAAGCCGGCTCTCCATGAGAGCGGTTTTCCGCCCGCGTATTGAAAATACGCACAGAAAATCCACTGACATGTCCATTGTAGCGGAAAATATTAAAGCGTTTTGTTTTGAATATGGTGATTTTATGTTAGAATTTTCTTTGGTTGATAGTACGGTTGTGAAGGTCAGTATAGATGTCAATCATCATCTGTCTGTGGGATGGCAAATGGATTGGATAATGGATAATAATAAATCCAGCAAATTAGGCAACTTTAGTTAATAGTTTGTCTTAGTCTTTTATTTACCACATACACTTTTTTTGTTACCTATTTACCTAAGAGTACAAGCTAGACGCTAGCCTGCAGTTATTGGCTCATGAACTGTGTGAACTTGCTAATAGTTGACTCAACTTTCTGTAACAATTTGTCAAAATTCTCCTTTGACATTCTTAAATAATTGAAGTGTTTTTCATCATCATGTTGTCTTAACTCCTTTAATAAAGTATAATATTGGCTATGAACTTTTCTTTCTAAAAAAACTTCTAACCCAAAAGCTGTGCCTTGTTTTTTGTCTTTTTGGTCGTGTTGAAAGTAGGATAAATATAATTTTTTTCGTCAATTGTCATACTGAAGCAAATAATTAAAAAGTGTGGTTAATGTCGTTCATAACACTTATTTTATTAAAAATGGATCTTTAACGTCTTGTCTTATCATCAAGATCATCAACTAATTTAAGGTTATAGTTCCTGGCTATTAATTTGAAAAATCCTCACAATCTAGTGGAAAACGCAAAAGAGTTAACTTCATCTCAACTTTTTGCGGATCCGCGTCGATAATGACGAGTCAAGCATTTTACATTTGCACAAACCAAATACAACGCTGATTTATCATCCGCGAGCGGAAAACCGCTCTCATGATGCTGAGCTACATAATTTTCTGGGCGTATTTTTAATACGTGAGCGGAAAACCGCTCTCATGATTCTGAGCTTCATAATTTTCTGCGCGTATTTTTAATACGTGAGCGGAAAACCGCTCTCATGATTCTGAGCTTCATAATTTTCTGCGCGTATTTTTAATACGTGAGCGGAAAACCGCTCTCATGATTCTGAGCTTCATGATTTTCTGCGCGTATTTTTAATACGCGGGCGGAAAACCGTTCTCATGGACAGCCGGCTTTATCAGGAAATTTTTATTGCGTTTATTTACCTCATAAATCCCAAGAAGGAAAACTTATATCCATGCTGTTCAGCAACTCCAGCACAAATTATGTTGGATGAAGAGCCCAAAAGCGACCCATTTCCTAAAATAATAAATTGGAATGTGAAGTGTATTATTTTGGGGCTACTTGATAAAGCAGTAAGTAAATAAACTTGAATTGTGTTATCCACTGGTCTATTTAAAAATAAATCCTAGGCTGGGTAATGTTTACATAAATATAAAAAATAAAGATTTTTGTAGCAACCAAGGTGACTTTATATTTATAAGGTTGCGACATATCCTCAACTTTTAGGTTGTTCTAGGTCGGGGACGCAAGGAAGGGCACTTCTCGGAGAAAAGTTGGCAAGACTGGGTAAAAATCAAAGCTAAAGATCAATCCAGTGGCGTCTAGAATTTGCGCATTTCATTTTGCATTGTTTTGGAAGTGATATTTGTTGAAAGATGTAATTCCAAATGTTTGGTATTTAAAGTAAAAGAATTTACAACTTAATAACAATTAAAAACTGTTGTGTTAACGGTTGTTCTACTAATACAATAAACTGTATATCTCCGGCACTGAACAACATGGCCGAAAAATGGGAGATGTGACGTCATAACACGTCAAAGCAATATGCCCTAATGTCGTGACCTTGTATAGACCGACTTTGGTAGCAACCAAAAAATATTTCAATATATTTCGATATCGATGTCGATATCAATATCGATATCGACACATCTTTACTAACAGGGTTTTTATTTATACATACATATGTAAGTGCAGTTGTATAATATATGTTTATACTAATTTCTATTTGTTTTATTTTTGTCTTCATACAGCTTCCGCCCCCTTTGCGCAAAACCTGCACATGGGAGCAGTGTTTTAGTCCATTTTTGCAAATGTTTCCACTGCTTCCATTTAAAAATACAAGTTGAGTATCGTCGCTATTTTCGCGCTAACCTGTATACATGAATATACAGAGTCTCCCAACTCTATTTATTGTTAGTATTATTTAATATACAAGGTGAGTTAAGAACAGTGTTTTTCTTGTAAAGTGAGTTTGTTTTTTAAATGAAAGGCTTTGTACATTTTATTAAATGTAAACTCTTTATTTAATTCTACATTAAAAATATACAATCATGGCTGCCAGAAGAGGGGTGAAAGGGGTGTCCTTTCACCCCCTGGCTTTTTAATAGAATGCCCGCGGTTTTGAATTGAACAGAACATGTATGAAAATGCACGTTTTGTTAGGAAAAGACCTTTTTTTCTTTAAAATAGGAGGTAAGGTATTCTATGAAAATGTAAGATATATAAGAAGATCGAGTTTTTACAAAAGACCTTTTTTGCTGCTCCTCAAAAAATTTTGCACCTCACTGAAAGTCAGCCTGCCGACGCCTATGTTTACATTGCACTTTACGTCCATTATTACTGGATTTTTAAAAGTCGGTAAATGTGTATCTTAAATAAACCAAATAGCCTCGAAGTCTATTTTTTTGCGATGAAACGTGAATACATTAAATTTTATAATATCAATGTCACTCTGACAGTAAAAAAATATTTTAAAATATTTTTTTTTATCTTTGGACAAATCACGAAGGCCTTAAGCCTAAATACTAACGTACCGTGGGTGTCTTAAGCGAGGTAAGAGGGAGTTTGTTGACACGGGACTTAAATACTTGAAGATTTGGGGGGAAGGAAAGACCTCCGCGGGCAGCAGGTTCCACAATCTATAAGAAACTCTAGGAATAAAAGAACAAACAAAGTGAGAAGTTCGGGGCCTGTCCAGTTGGACCGTATAGGGATGCATACGCGCGGAACCACGAGTTTCTCTGTTGGGAACCGTGAGTGGAGGAACTATACTAGACAATTCTTTAGAGAAGAAGTCATGGAAGTACCTATAAAAAGCGATAAATCCCCACAGCCCGACGATGGGCAAGAGAGGGAAGCCTTTCTGTAAGTGAAGGATCATTAATGAGACGAAAAGCTCTTCTTTGAATAGAATCAAGAATGCTTAGGGTTGTGGGGGACGCCATACCCCAGATATGAGAACAATATTTCAAGGGAGGTCGGATTTGGGATACATATAAAGTGTATAAATTAGAAGCGGAAAAATACTTTTGGCTCGAAAGAGAAATCCAAGCTTTTTGAAGCTGCCATGGCTATAGATACAATGTATTTATGCCAGTTAAGGTTACTTTCAAATATGACGCCCACAAGATTGAAGGTGTCTTTACTCTGTAACACTTGGCCGCTCATAAGTAGAGGATGAGTATTTGATGACTCTTTTCGTGACAAGGATTTTGTTTTGGATGCATTAAAATGGACAAGATTATTGGCGCCCCAATCCAATATTTAATTAAGATCCTGCGAAAGAGATATCCGCACCGCTCTGCGTTTGTTTTCCAAATCAGGTTTAGTGATGGATTTAGGAACCTGAAAACTGGAGTGAAGGGTACTATCGTCGGCGAAACTATGACTATAACTTAAATAGTATTTTGTTCGACATACTGGTATTATCTCTAAAACTAGCAATAATTGACATAGAGTATATGTAGAACAAAAGAGTTCAAACTTTGCAAAATATACAGGAAGTTCTATTAAAACAAAAACTTGGCCATGGAAACTTTGTTTTTAAGACACCTTGTATATTTACTAATACTGTCATAAAAAAATGGTTAGTTCTGGTTAGTTAGCAATAATTGACATAGAGTATACATAGAACAAGTGAGATCAAACTTCTTAAAAATATACAGGAAGTTCTATTAAAAAAAAATCTTGGCAATGGAAACTTTGTTTTTAGGACACTTTGTATATTTACTAATACTGTCATTTAAAAAAATGGTTACAAAAAAACATTTTTAATTTTTGTACCTTGTACAAGGCCAAAGCTATTACGTGTATAAATAAAGTGGAGACTTGTATACATAAAAAAAAATTACAACCAAAAATAAAGTTCGACATTCTCGAGCAATTTTTTTAAATCAAACCTTTAATTTTTAAATTAATTTCTTTCAACCCACTCGTCATCCAAATAAACTTATCCGTAATTAAAATTAAAAAGCACAGTGTTGCAATTCGGTCAAACAGCTGATAAAAATGAGTATCCAGATCCAATATGGCGATGAATATTTATAGAAATTAACTAATTATGCAATCAATTTTACAAAAAAAATATTGGGCATTATTGCCTAACAACCCAAATACCACAAAGCAGGATAACAGTCAGAGTTCTGAAAAAACTTTATATAAATCCACAAAGCCACAAACTTCTTTGTTATTTAGACTTAAACTGCAAAAAACCAAAAACGACTTCGCGAGTTTTGCTTTATTGCAGAATTTTAAATTCCATGATGGCAACCACACACAAGTTGTAGACTAACTATTTTTTATTTTTTTTACATTTATCCAATAAATCATAAAAATTATTCAAAAAATAGAATATAAACAGCAACAAGAGTAAAATAGGCTCTTGGCCAAAATTTTACAATAGTAAAAAACTATTTTAATTAATAGTTAAATGCGTCATCAACCATGGAAAATAAAATTTTAACAAAATTGTTTATAGTTTTTTTGTAAATATTTTTAAAGTTCATTAAAATGTATTCTACATTTTGCGACTTTAATCAACTTCACAATGTTGCCAGTGCTTATGTAAAAAGCCTCACATTGAATAAATATGCCAACAAAGGAAAAGCAATAGAAAAGGTATGTCGTAGCTTGTATCTTTTGTGACGTAGGCACACTCCAACTACGCCATCGGACAATGCTGCGTTTGAAATAATTCGCGGGTATTTCCAAAAAATGCAAATTTTGGCATTATTACAAAAAATCTTGCAATATTCGGGAAAATTTAAAGAAAGGAAATACAATTCAATCTATCAACACCGAAATTTTTTTACCTTATACTGACTCAAGACTTGCAACAATTTGTCGCGCCGAACACCGCGCCACATAGCCCCATATAGCCCCACATAACTCTACATAGCCCCACATAGCGCGGACGTGGACGTGGAGGCAATTTACGTCGTTTCAAGGGCTTGACAGATAATTCCGCGGTAATTCAGAGCTTGTCGGTTTTTGCATCAAAGGAGCACGCAAATAGGTTGGTTTGTTTGGACGGATGTTCGGCGAATTGTTGCAAGTCTGGACGCGGCTTTAGGTGTACAGGGTTTTCATTTATATTTTGCCACTCAATTTAAACTATAACCAAGGAGGATAGAAAAAAATGTTCTGTATAAAAGTTGAATACTTTTTCATCTATTATCTCTGGAGCATAAACAAAGGAACAAATGAACATCAAAAACTCAAGAAAAATAAAAAGGTACACTTTTTTTAAATGAAACACCCTGTTTATTTGTCACCTTAAAACCTTAAAAATGATCTTTTAAAAAGCTTTTCAAAAATACCATATTTGATACATCTATCTTTAATAGTTTTGGAAATATAGTTATTTAAATCTGGGTATAATTTCAATTAGATCTACAGTCTCACGTTAGTGCCGTAGGTAGGTATAATCAGAGACAACAATGAAACGAGTAACTGGTCCTAACAATTTATCCATTGTATTTATCTCTTTCTGGTTTAACGCAAGTTCCAATAAATATGTCTTTGTCTTTCATCATGGCAGGCTAACGTAGATGGAGCAATCATCGCTTTGCCCTGGTTGCCAAGTTGTTTACAATTTCTGCATGTAAACTTTAATGTCCTTTTTGGCTACTTGGCTTGTCCTTATTTGGAGTTTGAATATTGACTTTTATTAGTGATCACAGTGTATATATTAAATTTGTGCTTTTCAACAGATAATTTAAGGTAATATTGATATGGTTATGTGTAAGAAAAAATCTTTATAAAAACCAAATAAATGACATTTTTAATTAGGTGTGTGTAATTATTGAACTAAACCCCAATATTTTATAATAATAGGAAACAAAAACAAGTACCTAACATTAGGGGCAAAAATAGCACAGCTATATAATTTGAATTTGGCGGGCAAACGATAAAGTCGACTCACGCGCCATCTGCGTTCAACTTCCTTGAAGACAGACAAGGAAGGCCCAGCAACTATCTCTCTCTCGGATAATTTATTTACATTTAGTTGCTCGTCTCATTGTTGTCTCTGGTATAATGAAAATTATATCTACTATTTTTTAGATTTAAGTGGTCATATTTCAGAAACTATTAAAGGGAGATATATCAAATATGATATTTTTGTAAAGGTTTTTAAAAGATCTTTTTAATGGTGATATAATATACAGTGTTCCATTTAAAAAATGTTAACTTCTTCATTTTTTTGAGTTTCTGATGTTCATTTGTTTCTTTTGTTATGCTCAAAGGACAATAGATGAAAAAGTATAAAACTTTTATACGGGGCGTTTTTTCCTATCGTTCTTCCTTATATGTAAAAGTGAGTCGCAAAATATAAGTAAAAACCCTGTACATGGCTAACGGCTTATTGCAACGTTGCCAAGTCGCTTAATTTTAATTATTAATTTAAAAATACCTCCCAAACATGCTCCAAATGATAGTGCCCAAATTAACGGCTGCAACGGCAATTTTAGTTCCGAGTTGTTGGCCAAGTCCACAGCCACCCGCACCATCATGGTTGTTAAGGGTAAATTATCTACAAATGCTGATACAACTGCCGAAACCCACAACATAAGGATTATTGCCACTGTGAGTCTTGCTTCTGGATTGACGGCCATAATAACAAACTGAGTTTGCCGACCGATGTAGTCGATTAGACCTAATTTTGATAAAGCCTAAAACAAGAAATATACTTTATAGTTTATTTGTTTTCTGGGAGTTTAAATTTAAATAAAATAATATTTTGCTTTTCTCCAAAATAAAGAGGCTTAGTAAACATTTAAAGAAAATTAAACTTTTTATATACCATAAAGAACTATTGTGTACTTGTCGTCACAAGAGATCTACACCAGATCTTCTTTCCTTCGTTTCACACAACTGGAACAAGCCTCTTAAGTTTCTAGGTGAGTCCCAGATCGTTTCTCTTGATATATCTAAAGCTTTCGACCAGGTCTGGTATGACGCACTTCTCAATAAACTTCCCTCCTACGGTCTTCCAACTAAACTCTGCTCTTGGCTCTCCAGTTATCTTTCTAATCGACGTATATCAGTCATTGTTGAGAGCCACTCTTCAAGCTTTCACGAAATTAATGCTGGAGTGCCTCAGAGTTCAGTACTAGCACCAACTTTGTTTCTTCTTCACATCAACGACCTTCTTTCTTCCACAACCAATCCCATTCATAGTTATGTTGACGATAGTACCCCTTCACTCCAGTTTTTAGGTTCTCAAACCAATCTCTCAACCAGACTTGGAAAGCAAACGCAGGGCGATGCAGATATCTCTTTCACAGGATCTCAATTTAATATTGGGTTTAATGCATCCAAAACACAATCATGTTCTTTGTCGCGAAAAAAAAACATCAAACACTCACCCTTTGCTAATGAGTTGCCAGGTTTTGCAGAGCGAGGGCACATTCAACCTTGTGGGCGGCACATTCAACCTTGTGGGCGTCACATTTGAGAATAGCCTTAACTGGCATAAACGCAACGTATCTATAGCCACCGCGGCTTCAAAAAAGTTTGGATTTCTTTTCCGAGCCAAAAAGTATTTTTCTCCTTCCAATTTATACACTTTGTATGTGGCCCAAGTTCGACCCTCTCTGGAATATTGTTCTGATGTCTGGGGAATGGCATCCCCTACAACTCTCAGCATTCTTAATGCCTATCAAAGAAGAGCTGTTCGTCCTATTAATAATCCTTTACTTACTCAAAGACTTCCTTCTTTGGTCCATCGTAGATCTGTGGGGGATCTATCGCTCTTTTATAGATACTTTTACGATTTCTGCCCCGATGAATTATCCAGTATAGACCCTCCACTTGCAGCTCTCAACAGAGAAACTCGTGGTGCCGCACGTATGCATACGGTTCAACTGGACAGGCCCCCGCACTTCCCATTTCGTTTGTTTTTTATCCCTAAAGTTCGTTCTTTTATCCCTAAAGTTTCTAGAATGTGGAACCTGCTGCCAGCGGAGGTATTTCTTTCTCCCCCAAATCTTTAAGTTTTTAAGTCCCGTGTTAACAAAATTTCTCTTACCTTGCTTTACCATCCACGGTATTTTAGTATTTAGGCTTTCAGCCTTTGTGGATTGTCTAAAGATAAAAAAATACACTTGTTACATAAATAACTATTTTTCAACTTTTACACACAAGACATAATGTTGGGAAAAACTTTTCTTCCTAAAATGAGTTCTGTTAAGGAATCATATCCTGTGTTTTTAGCCAGCAAATAAATTACACCCTGTATAAAAAAATGCGTGTATAACTCTTAGAAACTACTTATCTATTTTACCTCCATTAAAATAAATAAGGAAGCAAAAACAGTAGCGTACACCATTCCACTCTGGCAAATGCCTTCGACGTCTTCATCGTCGTAAAGGAAAAGAAGCAAAAGAGCTCCTAGTAATGATGTCCAGGCCATTCCCAGGCTATCTAAAAGAGAGAAAATTCAAGTAAAAAATACCATACAGGGTGTTCATTTGAAAACTTTCCACTCAAGTTATCTTCGAAACGAGAGAGATTTGAGAAAATCGCCGAAACACGTCAAGATATTTATTGAGGGGGAACGTTTTTACAAAAAATTGGACGGCGCCCCTTTAACCCCTTAACCACCAGGGCCACTACCCCAAAATTCTTAAATGAGAAGGCGGGTCGAGTGATACATTATTTTAAAGCTCCTGACGAGTACTTTATAACCCTAGAATATGAAGTTAATATCTTCACCTATTACAAAATGGCGGTACTTTAAAAATAACCTAAATACCTGATTTGGATGGTCATATTTCCGAAACTAATAAAGTTAGATGTACTTAATGTGGTATTTTCTTAAAGCTCATTTAAAGATCTTTTTAATGGTAATATAATATACAGGGTTCTTAAATAAAAAAATATGTACTTTTTCTTCTACCCTGTACATTACTACCAGTATCACCATTAATATGACCATCCAAATCAGGTATTTAGGTAATTTTTAAAGTACCGCCATTTTGTAATAGGTGAAGATATTGACTTCATATTCTAGAGTTATAAAGTACTCGTCAGGAGCTTTAAAATGATGTATCACTCGACCCGCCTTCTCATTTAAGAATTTGATATCTGGTAGTTAAGGGGTTAAAGGGGCGCCGTCCAATTTTTGTAAAAACGTTCCCCCTCAATAAATATCTTGACGTGTTTCGGCGATTTTCTCAAATCTGTCTCGTTTCGAAGATAACTTGAGTGGAAAGTTTTTAAATGAAGACCCTGTATACAGGCTGTTACAAATTCGAGGAACACCATTAGGATCTCGGAAACGGTAAGAGATACAGGGTGGGTTAAATTGAGGCAAAGTTGCGAATTCTTATGCTTAACAATATTCCGTTTCACAAATTTAAATATTTGCAGCCATTCCGAGTTATCCGGTATAAACCGAAATTTTTCAAAAACAGTTTTTATTGTTTTTTCGGTCTTTTAAAGAGATATTTTAAAAACTAACGACATATTAACATTGCCACTTTTTCTTTTCCATAAAATAATGTCTCGAAATTTAAAATCAGACGTTTCTGTCTTTGAGCCACTAGAATCAACTTTGTTTTTTTTTTTTTTTTTTAATTAGCGGAATATTTGGTTTTAAACTTAACTTAACTTACACTCGTATTTTAATTCTAAAGGCAACGATATATCAAACTTTACACTTATGCGACGTTTCGGACAAAATAACCACCATCCACTATTTTTTCCATTAAAAATTAGGTTTTTATTCCAAACGATATTGAAAATTTTTTATTTAAAGGTAAGTATGCATCCATTTATTTCTATTACTATTTATTGTAATTCCTTTTAATAATTTATTTGTTCACAATTTAACTAACAAGCTTTGGTACAATAAGCCTTCAGGCTGCAGTGCCACCGGACATGCAGACGGCTCCCTGGGAAAAGAAAAAAAAACTAACAAGCTACAAGAATTAATGTATGTAATAAATTTTTATACATTTATTTATACGTAATAAAATAAAGCATTTAATTTAATCAGACGGCTCTATCACCTTTATTGTAGCCTGTCATAAACAATGGATGCATACTTACCTGCAAACGAAAATTTCCCTGAACGTTTGGGGTAAAATCGTTATTTGTAATGGCGAAATGATAATGGTTTTTCGGTTCGAAACGTCGCACAAATGTAAAGTCTAATATCAGGACCGTATTAAGGGTATGAGGCGCCGTAGGCTACAATTCCCAGAGCGCCTATTTTCCTACTAAAAAAAAGGTCCTTACCTCCATTTCAGCCCAAAAAACATTCTCTCCTTTTCGCGTCTATTTTATTTATATCCCCACAGTAAAGTTAGTTCTAATCCCCACCTGATCTAAACTTTTTAAGAAACTTCCCTGTCTAGCGCCTATTACTCCCCTGTCTCCTGTCTGGCGCCTATTTTTTCTCATGGCGCCCTAGGCTGTAGCCTAGTCAGCCTAATGGATAATACGGGTCTGTCTAATATATGGTTGTTTTAGAATTGAATTACGAGTTAACTAAGGTTCAAAACCAAATATTCTGCCCATTAAAAAAAACAAAGTTAATGATGGTGGCTCAAAGACGAAACGTCGGATCTTAAATTTAGTGACATCATTTTATAGAACAGAAAAAGTGGCAATGTTAATGTGTCGTTAGTTTTAACATATCTTCTCAAATAAACCGAGAAAAAATAAGAACTGTTTCGCAAAATTTAGGTTTTTGCCGGATAATTCCGAAACATCTGCAAATTTTTAAATTTTTAAAACAAAATATTGTTAAGCATAAAAATGCGCAACTTTTCCCCAATTTAACCAACCCTGTATCTCTTACCGTTTCCGAGATCCTAATGGCGTTCCTTGAATTTGTAACAGCCTGTACAGCCCAGGCAAAATATCTGATTGCAAAAAAATCCTTACAGAAAACAATTCATATACTTTTGTTAAATGCATAACTATTTAACAAATAATATTCCGGACCAAAATATCCAGTTAGTGGGTAG
This sequence comes from Listronotus bonariensis, assembly GCA_014170235.1. Lineage (NCBI taxonomy): Eukaryota > Metazoa > Arthropoda > Insecta > Coleoptera > Curculionidae > Listronotus > Listronotus bonariensis. The sequence goes on from JACEGR010000799.1 coordinate 139,317, forward strand.
GGGGTGAAATGGGGAGGGGGGCTATGCGTAAAAATGTGTTTTTGCAATTTCTAGCTTAGCAATGGGTCCTATTAAAAAAGTTAAAAACAAAAGTTGTCGACAATTTTTGAGGAAAGTTTAAAAAACTGTTTTTTTGGTTTTTAATTTTTATCTTCTACGAAAATGGTTCGAATAAGCTAACATTTGGTTAAAATATACTTTATACTATCCTAAAAATGTTTAGCGGCCATTTTAATACATACTGTATAAATTGGTGTACGTATCCATGCACCAACTTTTACAGCGTGTTTTAAATATTAAGGTCATCGAAAAAATTTTAGCACCTTAAATAAATCAATCAAATCGGATGCAATTGGTCACAAAATGGTCAATATTTGTCAGTATAATTAATTAATTGGTCCCCAATATTAAAGGAGTTTTGTATTATTAAATGAGGACATTCGAGGACGAGAAAATTTTGTGAGAGGCACAATGTTACAAACTTTATATTTAAAAAACCAATTCCTGAAAGCAAGTAACAAGTAGAGAATTAGTCAATAATTAGGTATTTAATATTTGGTCAAAGATACTGGAAAAAAGTTTAAAATTTTAACGTCACCAAATGCGACCTAAGTATAGCACCCCAACATCAACGTTCGAAAGTCGTTTCATACTGTAATAATTGGTCAAGAATTGGTCACGATTGGTCACTGGGTCACAGTAATCGGTCAGCAATAAAATAAAATTGCGCTCTGCTACGCTTTTTAGCATTATATTTAAAAAAATTGCATAAAATACAACACTTTAAATTTTACTTCCTATTATTTCACGTGCACACAGCCACATCCTTTTCAATTCTCTAATTCTTACTAGCTTTAAGAATTTGTTTTTAAATATAAAATTTTAAAGGTCGATTACAAATTTTCTTGACCTTGAATGTCTTCATTTACTACAGAACTTCTTTAATTTTCCTGACCAATTAATTAATCATACTGACCAATATTGACCATTTTGTGACCAATTACATCCTTTTTGATTGAGTCCATGTATTTGAGGCGCTCAAAGTTTTTCGATGACCTTCATATTTTAAACACGCTGTAAATGTTAGTGTATGGATGACCAATTCGCCACACTTAGTGACCATTTATGACCATTTCGTGACCAATTTAAAGCTGTAAATAGGGTTTATTTAGTCCAATAAAATTGAATTACTACTTAAATACTTACTTAACGATGGTATCGAATGAAGAAATAAAAGACTTATTACAATAAATAAGGTTATACCAGATTTAATAAGCAAAACTTTGTTTCGAATGCCATTCTAAAAAAGAAAATATCTATATGTAATAGTATATTTTATAACTAGTGCTGAAAGTGCCACTTTTCCGCACGCGACTGCAGTTGACCGAAGGACGCATAGCGGAGTTCGGCCAAACAGTCAAGTGTGGAAAAGGCACTTTCGAGACATGTTAGGAACGCTATTTTTTCTACAAGCGTAAGTAAAACATTAAAACCAAATTTCATTTTTTTTTTTATTATTTTAATACAATGCTACTTAATACCCTACTTATACTTAATATTATTGTTGGTAAATGAAAATTCTTTATTGAGACTCTCTAAAATTTGGCTTACCATTTCTGTACTTTTCCGCACTAGTGCGGAATATTTACACTTTCAGAACTAAAATGCACGCGAGTAGGAAAATATTTTTCCTACGACCACTTGTGAAAATAGCAAATAGCACACTGATTTCATGCATAGAAAATGCGTTATATCACACTAGTGTTGCAAAGTACTTTACAGCACTAGTGTTGCAAAGTACTTTACAACACTGGTGTGATACATATTATGATGTCATTCTAAAAACTGCTATTGGTTTTGCAATTGACATATTTATTGTAGTGACAGTAAAAAAAAACTTTTTATTTACCTTAAACGGTAGAACCCAAATTAGCGAAAATCATCTTATTTTATATTTATTAAAATTTACAGAAAAATAGAAACATAAACAAAAATAGACATAACCACAAAAAACAACTTTCACTGACTGGCACAGTGTTGTCAGGTAAGTTAGATCAAATTTAAAATCTCCCTTCTACCTTTGAGCACGTACTTTATAGAGGCAGCCTTGCCGCTTGACCGTTCGACCTAAAGCGCCAGAGAAAAAAAGCCTATAGATCAAATTCCTTCCTCTCTTCTTCGTGTACTCAAACAACTAGTTAAATCCTTTTTTTTAATCCCTAATTAAACCTAAGGCTAATACACACTTTATGAATCCACTTTCTTTTATCCATTCATAAATAGAATCAGACCCTTCCGACGTTGCCAAATGCTTTCCATATTTTGCATGGTAACTGACGTTTGGTAGTCGTTTTTCCTTACTTTAAGGACTTTAGGTTATGCATTTACAATTTTCATATTTTTTATATTTTTTTCTTAAAAATATGAGGAAAAACTGTTATTTTTACTTAATTTTACATGTGATGTTCAGTTTCATTAACTCGTTTTACCAATTTTACCCCACCCAGCACCCTTTTCCTCCCGGTCCCAAGTTTATTTACTGATATTTTTAAAAAACGGAATATTTTGGATATGCACCACTTACGTTTTATTTAGAAGAGTGTCTAAAATATGTAAGAATCGATAATTTTTAAAAAACACTTATAATAGCAGAAAACCGTATTAAACTATTAGCGTTATTACCTAACAAAACCATACAATTTTTATTAAGTGAGGGCCTTTTAAATTCCAAAATGATAAAAGTTATATAATGCTTCTAGGTAGGTGATTTTCGATGTAAAATATTGTCAAAACAGTATAATATAGCAGTGAGGGAAAAGTATATATCCACTAGTGTTGCAAAGTAAATATCACCCTAGTGTTGCAAAGTTCTCAATTGTTTTTTATTTTTTCTGAACAGACAAACTTTAATTTATTTATTTTTTGGTGAATAATTTGTGGTCGTAGGAAAAATAGTGTGCAGTACTCGTGTGAAAATGACTTTCTTACACTCGTGGGTTTGTCGCACTCGGCTAACGCCTCGTGCTACAATATTCCCACTCGTGTGAAATTAGTACTTGTAAGTTTAGAAAGCGAGTTTTAGTTTTAGAAACTAGATAGCAGAATTTGCTTACCGATCCTCTCATTATAAGAAAGTAAAGAAAGTTAAAATTATTAACCAGTGGAGGCTTAAGCAGGAGCGGGTAAATGAAGGCATAAAAGTGCAAACAATTTTGATAAGCTCGAGATGAATATGTACATATTGTCTAATCTACATTATGAGGTATCCAACGACGTGACATGTTTTCTTTTGATTTTTTAAATTTTATTTTTATTATTTTTTTTTCGATAAATTTGCTAAAATTTATCTTTCCTTTACAGAATCTAGTTTAGGGGTTTTTAAGGTCAATGAATTTGAAGTTGATAAAATGTTTGGTGCAGGCTGTAGGGGTGCTGTATTTGATGTGATGTTATAAATGACCACATTTTTCTAAGCATTATTAGTGTATGGAAGTGAAATGAATTTAGTGAATATCTATTTTTTCAGATAAAATATTTCTCATAGTTTCTGAACTATTTTACTTTTTATCAGATTATATATTTCAAGATGTTCTTTATAAATTTTTTCGATTTTCCTTGTTAAGTTTTAACGTTTTATTTTGAATTCCCTTTAATAACTATTGAAAAATCGCTAAATAATTAAATGTTTCAAACGTGTCTTTTCCACAATACAGGGTGGAAAAATCTTTTAAAATTTTAATATGAGATAAAATGTTTGCGGTGGTTTTCTTATCTACTGTTATTTTCATAATTTTTTAAAGAACTCTTCTTAGTACTTGTACTTGTTAAAAGACGAAGGCTTTAGGAATTCATTAAGTATCAGTTTTTGCTATTGTATATAAGTGCCTAACGTCTTGCTAAAAAAATGTAATGTAAATAATCATACTAGTGTTTGAGTTGATTGTAAATAAATAAAATTTACAGGGATGCAGAAGAAGCTACAGTAAATTCTTATGATAGTATGCCCCAATGTTCAACATCCACTTCAAATGAAAATAATTGTCATTGTTTAAAGAAAATAAAACTTCTGGAATACGTGAATCAAACCGAACTATTTCCAGAACCTGAACTGTGGGAGTTCACTTCAGCTAAAGCACTAGTAGTTGAATCAGGTCAACTAAAAGATGTCGAAGAAAATCTTCTATCTCTAAGTCATAAAGGTGACAAAGACAAAAACTACGTTGAACCTCAATATGTAACAGAAACCCATATGGAAGAAGGAAATCGTGATACCGCTACTACTTTAATTATATCATCTGACCTATTAGAAATGATGCAAACACTGACGGTCTAGGAGTAATTCCCATTGAAAAGTACAAACCGTGGTCCAAAGTGAAGACTTGAGGTGGGAAGGAGAAATGGTAGGAGAATTAGCTCACATCAACAAGGAAAACCAACATGAAAAGGAAGAAAATGATAACCCTGACTCTGGTAAAACTGATAACAATGAGACAAAGACTAGGAATAAAGACTTAAGGAGGAAAAAAATCAAGACATGTTATGTACCTACATTACAAGAGTCATGCAAAAAGACTTGCAGACAGAAGTGCCATCAACGATTTAACGAAAAAGAAAGAAAAATGATATTTAAAAATTATAGCGATTTAAATTTTAGAGAAAAAAGACTATTTCTAGATAAACATGTCGTCAAACGGGAAATGTACCTAGAAGATTTTCGATAAAATACAACTTACCAAATGTTAAAATAGAATCAGAGCAAGGAAATATAGCGTCGAATTTTAATTCAAAAACTAGTAGTAATACGATGGAAGATTCTGCTAACGTAGTCTCTTCTGAAAATGAATCTCAGCAAGGAAACTTATCGACAGATCCTCAGGATGAAACCAAAAGCATGATAATAGTTTGTAAAAGTATGTTTATGAATACTCTTGGACTTAGATCAGACTCCATTATCACCGATTACTTAAAAATAACAGCTAATGATTTACCAGTAGACTTAAAAGACAAAAGAGGCCAAAAAAGGGCCGAAACAGTAAGAGCAATTGCAGATAAAAATTACGCTGATATCAAAAACATATCGACTCCTACCATCCGCAAGTATCACATTACAATCTAGAACATGCTCCGAATAGGAGGTACTTACCATGTGATATAACAATTCGTGAAATGTTCAAAGATTTCTTAGAAAAATTTTACAAGATAAGTTATGAAACTTACAGAAAAATATTTGATAAGGAAAATATAGGTATTGCGGCACCTACCCAAGATGAATGTGGAATCTACTCTACCTATAAAAATCATTCACCAAACTGACATGCCAAGCACTTCCATTTCAACTAACTCTGAAAAACAACAGGTAGAACATGGAAATGAAGTTCTACTAGAATCAAATACACCAATATGCGACATTTGCAAGAAATACGATATTCATAAAACTCGATACACTGTAGCAAGAAAATAATACGATGAAGACGCAAACTAAAAATGACCCACAGATTTTGAAATTTACGCTGTGGATATGCAGAAAATTTTAATATTGCCGAAAATGACCATTAAAAATTCGTTTTTGTTAGCAGATTGATCGCATTTCATGAAACATTCGCTAACTTGCAAACGGGAAAAGAAAACAAATGTGTACTTTGGCATGAGGCTATCAGAGGACGAAATGGTGCAGACGTTGTATCAGCATTTTACAATGTATTAAAAGATTAGACAATGATCAAAGAACGTCATTTTTTGGGCTGATAACTGCACAGCCCAAAATAAAAATTGGACCCTATTTACAGCTTGTGCCATATTCGTTAATACAGTATGGGGTCCTGAAAGCATTACTTTTAAATATTTTGAGCCTGGTCACAACTTTATGAAAGCGGATGCGGTTCATGGCATCATAGGAAAGAAATGGAAACGCACTCCAGAAGTTTTAGACTACGAAGACTTAGTTCATTTAATTGAATCATCAAATAAGTCAAACAAAGTCATTAATTTACGCGCAGAGGATTTCTTAGAATTCGAAAATGGTTGTCAAACTAGAAAAAAAGGATCAGGCTTACCAAAACTTAATGATGTAAAGTGTGCAAAATTTGTAAAGACTCAAAAACTATTTTTTAAATTTGAATTAGAAGAAGAATCTTTTTCCGAAGTTTGTTTTTTGAAACCAAAAATAAAATTAGAATTACCAAAGCAAGTATCAACTGATAGAGGTATAAACCAAAAAAGAAAGATACTATTATTAAGGAGCTTATACAGTATATGCCACCAAGAAAACAAATTTTTGGAAAAATTTGCCAAGTAGCGACGATGTTGATGACCTAGGAGTTTCTGCTGCTCAAACGTAAAGCTTTTAAGGCGATGGACATTTTTTTCGTTCGTTCTGTTTTTTGTAATTAACTTTTTGTTTTCTAGGATTATTACTGTTTATTTTTGTAAAAGTAAGAGAAATATCAGTTGCTCTGTTATTTTTAAATATTAGAAATAAAAACCTGTTAAAAAAAACAATCATTAAAATCATTCTTTTATGTATGTGTTTAACTTTGCTTCAGTGAACTAATTTCGAATTTCAAATGCCTTTTAAATCTATTTAGGTATGTATTTTAGTGCTAATTATCTTATCGAGTACCCTATAAGTTGAGTTGCTAGGTTTCTACATTGTTTTAGGACACATAGTGCTTTTAAATTTTTAGCATATAGAGTTACTTGATTTTAAGATTGCAAATCAGCTAGCATTTTAAAATAAAAACCAACCAAAGTTGTCAAAAACATAGGTAGTAGTAAGAATATTTTATATTCATTTACACCCTTGAAAAGAAGACAAAAAATATATAAATTTAAAAAAAAATGAACATTGTGGGATGAAATCTTACAAAATAATCTAAAAAACCATTTTAAAATAAACAATTTGCTCTAGCCAAAACTTGTTAATTTGAAGTTACTTGATTCTTGCTTTGTACGACAGTGTATAGCTCCGGCAAATGCGGACCAAGGATCGCTGCACACATGCAAAATCATCTAAACACCCTTCAAGTCTGGTTCCAAAAATGGAAAATAAAAGTAAACTCTGATAAAACCCAAGCGCTATTTATATCGCGCAAAAAGTTCAAAACCCCGTAAATCTTCACTTAAACAATACCCTTATAAATTGGAAAAACCAAGCAATTTATTTGGGTTTGTTATTTGACAAAAAACTTTCCTGGCTCCGGCACATACCAAATAAAATTGTCACAAACAAACTTCTAATATACAAACAAATCATACTACCCACCCTCACTTATGGTATTATAGCCTGGTCAAAAGATGCAAAAACTCATCTTAATAAGGCCCAAATATTCCAAAATAAGACCCTTCGTCGCATTAGTAAAGCTCCTTGGTACGTAAGAAACGTGGACATCCACACGAACTTACGTATAGACAGTATCAAACAACCCCCACAGAAAAGACACGAAAGTTTCTTTTCAAAAACAGACATCCACACAAACCCACTCATACATGAAATTTTTGATTACGTTCCTAATCAAAACACATACTCAAATCTTAGAGACCCAGTTCTCTAAGTAACATCATGCACACTTCCATACACATACAAACACTACAAAGAACACACTTTTCTATCCTTTTGCATGCATTTTTAGCTCTCTTAAAAAACTTTCATAACCCCAAGACCGAATCTAGTCTTTAAAAGGTCAATTTCAGTTTTCTTTTCTGAATTTCACAAAATACTTTCTTGAATCCCCGAAAAACTAAAAACCGTTCACTCCGCCGTCCGCACCCTCTGATATACTCGACGTCCATTCTACAAGCCCCGCCCACTCTAACCCAGTGTGGCCAGATTGGGCAATTTATCGAAATTGGGGCTACTTTTTAGATAATTTTGCTACTGATTTTTAAAAAAAATCGCAATGCGATTTTCGGGCTACAAATTTTAAAATTCTGCTATTTTTTGCGATATTTTCTTTTTATATTTTATTGAAAATATAGGAGTGGAATTCGATATCGAGTCAGTTATCGGACGTTTTAATGATTATTGTAACCACGGCATCATTTCCCGTACCCACACCCATCTTATACCTCCCGCCTCCCTGTTTATTCAAATAAAACACTGTTTTATTAATATCCAAATTATATTTGTCGTGGCCCATAGTGGGGAAAATACGAGAAATGTCATAAAAAGAATGGGAGCAGGATAAAGTTTTTCGAGGTAGGTAGTAGGTATGATTGACGGTTTTATTTAATTGTGGTTGGCTAAATAAATTTTGTAGTAGTTGTTATTATTTTATTAACAAAAAGGTTTTCGTTCGTGCATAGCCACCTTCACAAATTGGCGGACAACACCGCATTAAAATATGACATATTTGTCAAAGTCAAGCATACTTTTTATCTCATTCAAACACATAAATATTAAAACTTTCTACACTATTTAGATTTTAACTCTAAAGTTAAAATTATTAAAATAAACTGATCCACTAATGGTGTAAACCTAAAACCTAAAACCGAACTCATCTTCGCGATAGAAACTAGGCAAGTTTGCAAAAGAGACAACCTACAATACACCAAAGAATTGCCAAACTAAAAATTGAACCTGCGACTCGAAACTTGACTTAACCTTACTTTACAGTTTGAAAAAGTATATTATATTATTTCTATTTTATTATCAATATTAAAAGGATATTTTCCTCTGTAAACAACATGTTGAACATGATGTGAATTATTAACTAGTAACTGTGTTCTTTATCAAGAAGTAAGGTACCAAAAAGGTATGTTCAAATAACCGTATAGGTATTTATATTGTTTTGATTTCAAATTTTTGTTATTTTTAGCTTTTATCAGAGACTGGTAGTAACATCCAGCCAAATAAACAACATTTTTTATTTTATTGCTACACTGATTAATAACTTGCTATTTTAGTTAATTTTAACATGAGTGCACTTTTTAAAATGGGAGAATAAAAGCAACTGTGAATAAAATTTGCATTAAAAGTATACTAATATTTTCCCTAAATTATTACAATTATACATAAGAACCTGTCCAAGATCCTTAACTTGTGTATTCAAGTCTTTTCTTACTTTTACTAGTTCATTGTTTAAAAAACTTTACGTAAACCTAAACCAATGATCTCTTCACATGAGCAATATTCTCGTTTACTTAATGGCTCTCACTCTTTCTTTTGTAATTTATTTACTCTACAATGTCCTAAGTTAATCCTAATAAGTTGAATGTTGTTGTTTTTTGTATTTTGTTGTATTTTATAGAAAAACCTACATTTGCTTATTTAGGTAAACCTGAAATTTGTATGTTTTTATTTTAGGTGACCAGATTGTAAAATTATTTGTATTATATGAAACTTACTATAAAGTGTCTGGATTTAATTGCTTTTTTAAGCTGGAGAAGTGAATTAAGAATATATTTTATACAAACTGGGATTATTTTCAAGAGCTTACCTTTTACTAACCTACTTGTTTATAATGCAAAAATATTCTGGCATAAAAACGTTTGGAGTTTATAAAAACAACGTTTATTTACTATAGTATACTTTTTTATTGTAAGCTTAAATTTATTTAAATAAATTTAAATAAAGAAGACACATAAACTACTGACATAAATTTAAATAAAGAAGACACAATATTATTGATTGTTTTGATTATTTTTTACAAATTACAGAAGCTCTATAATTTATATGTTAGTCACCTTGGGCTTTATTATTTTAATTATTGATCATTTTATATTATTCTTGAACTATTATACAATGTTGGTGTCTTCTGGCACGGTCCTAAGGGATTTTCGTAGTCTTCTAGATTTCTACAAATAAAATTATTATTATTAAATAAAAAATTTTAAAAAAAACAACTAATAATAAAATGTTTTAATAATTTACTCTTTGTTTAAAATCATATAAGTATCAAATGTTTTTTACTATCTTTGGGTATTTATATCAACTAATAATTGGTATGTACTAACAAGTTACAGTAATCGTGTCCAAAGTGGGAGCAACTACGATTTTGACCAAAATTGGTATACAGGGGTTTTTGGGGCCCTGATCACGAATCCTGAAGAATTTTAAGTCGTAAATATTTCGTTTTTGAAATATCCATCATCAAAGTTAAAAATCGAAACATCCTTATTTTCACTATATTCCCCTTCTTTTGCAAAAATTCTTGATATAACACTAAATTAACACATAATATTTTACTTACCCGCAAAGTCTTTTTAAAACCTCTTTTTAATATTGTAAATATTGTATTCCCATTTAGTGTTATATTATACAGAGTGGCGCAGCTCATACGCCTCGGTCTGTGTTACGAAAACGGTGTAATATTTTAAAATTATTTTTATAGGCATATGCAGGTGCATTGAAAGCATAATTTAAAATTATTATGAATTATACAGGGTGCTCAAAAAAAGATACATATCAAAGTTAGGTTTTTTAAATGGAACACCCTGTATATTAGTCAATTTTTGGATTGTGGTAACAAAAATAAGGTAAGTTTTATTAGCGATCCCTATATCAAAAATGAAAGGTTTTTAAGATAATTAGGATTTTTCAAAATACACAATAAAAACAATATTTTAATAAAATTTACCCAACTTATGGTTTACTCCGTATAGTATGTTACAATGGTAAAAAACACATTGTAGTATTAACTTAATTTAAATTGTTCGTTAAAAATTATACAGGGTGTTTAAAAATTAACATATATTTTTGTATACTTTTGAGTGCAAATAACTCGCTTATTTCAAATGGAATACCCTGTATATTTTCAGTTAGTCTGACGCAGAAAATATTTCTCTATAAAACTTTATTAAGGTTGTTTACCCTTAAAACTAATATTTTTTACTTATTTCCTCCTTTATAACTTTGTGCTCAAGTATCTCAATTGTTCTATAAAAATCAAGCAGGCTAGACTAAGCTTTGACACTATTTTAGCTTACTTAGTAAAAATATACACTGATAACAAATCCCGATGATATTTCAATCTATGTTAGATATTTTATTCCTAACTTTTTTTTGGTTAAAATCGTTTTTTGTGTAAGTAAGAAACATTCTTTAAAAATTTTCATTAGACAAGTAGGCTGCGATGGATTAAAATATAGGTGCGTCATTGCAATTTCATTTGTTTAATCTTGACACAGCCCCTAATAGTTGTCAGAACTGATAATTTTTATCTTTTCTAATAATTATTTGTTACCTTTATAAAAAAATGAAAACTTATCCTATTCAAGAACGGGTCGATATGATTTTAGTAATTGGAGAGTGTCATGAAAACTGTTTACTGGCATCCAGAGTTTATGCTCAAAAATTTCCAAACCAAAATCATCCAAATAGACGTTCGCTTGAAAAATTACTTCAAGTATTTAAAACATCAGGAAGTGTTGCGTATACAAAACCAAACAGGGAAAAAATTATTTTGGGAAATGTAGACAACGAATTTCGTATAATTGGTGCTTTAATAGAAAATCCCAATACAAGTCAACGAAAGATAAATCAAGAAACCGGAATAAGTAGAAGGAGCATCGGAAGAGTAGTTGACAAATATAAATATCATCCTTATCACTATCAAATGCATCAGGAACTGTATGAAGCGGACTTTTATAGACGAATTGATTTTTGTTTGTGGGCTTTGGATAAAATAGCGGAAAATGAAAGTTTTATTATGTCCTATTTACGGATGAATCAACATTTCATAATACTGGTCATGTAAATAGGCATAATTTTCACTATTACAGTGAAACAAACCCACATTTATTTCATACTTTGGACCACCAAAATAGATGGTCTGTTAATGTGTTGGGAGGAATATTGGAAACAAGACTTGTAGGTCCTTTTTTTTTTGAGGGACACTTAAATGGCGCAATGTTTCTTCAATTTCTAAGGTACAATTTGCCATAAATTTTGGAAAATATTCACTCTTAACATTAGAAGAAATATGTGGCTGCAATTGGATGGTGCTCCAGCACATTTTCAAGCAAATGTTAGACAGGAATTGGATGCAAATTTTCCTCATAAATGGATAGGAAGAGGAGGTGAACAAAGTTGGCCATCAAGATCTCCAGACTTAACATGTGTCGATTACTTTTTATGAGGATACATTGAAAATGTTGTATATGACATGCCGCCAACGACTGCTGAGGATATGAAGGGAAAGAATTAGAGCAGCTTTTCACTAGTGTAACACCACAGATGCTAACCAATGTTAAGCAATCATTTGAAAGAGAGTACGCCTTTGCATCGAAAATGATGGACGTCATTTTGAACATTTATTAAGTGATTAGGTTAGTTAATTTTAATATTCTATTAGTTAATTTTTTTATTTTTTACTTTTTGCTGTTACCCGTTCCAATTTCAAAAAGGTAAAAAATGGAAAATATTTGGCATTGTATAGAAAATATGCAAGTTAAGAAAACCTAATACTAAGCATAATAGATTTTTTACTCAATATAAAAGGAGTTATCTCAGTCAGTGTGTGGGGCATAAATTCCTTTGGCAAGATGCCAGCAGATATCGCTGGGTACCTCGGTCTTCCAGACCCTCATTTATACACAGGCCATAGCTTCCGCCGATCATCTGCGACAATGTTGGCAGGTTCCGAGAAGAGCATAACCAATATTAAAAGACTGGGCGGCTGGAAATCGACTTCCAGTTGCCAGGGATTATATCGAGGAGTCCGCAAAAGAACGAACCAGAATATCAAACAAAATCTTAAAATCAGAAAGACCCAACAGCATTTCGACATCAGCATCCGCCTCCCAATCTGAAATATATTCTATTCAAACCGAGATACAAAGAAATCAGGTAATGCAGAGGTAGAAAGTGGCAATGCTGGGTCTACGACCACCATGCCCAAAGGTTTTGTCGTCTGCTATAAATTTACAAAATGCCAACGACTGCTTCCCTTTATAATTAATATAAATAGTGATAAGATTTAGATTTGGTTTTTTTTCTTAATATGTAAACTAAAAAATACAAAATACACATATTATAGACGAACTGTTTTATTTATTTTCCTAAGCTAGTAGAAAAATGTTGTTCCCCAACGCTTGCGGAGAAGTATTTTATCCTACGCTAGTAGAAAAAATATTGTTTCTTACGATTTGCGGAAGGTATTTTTCCGCACTCGGTGCTATCCGAACCTCACGTCAGCGTGGTTCGGCTAACTGCAATCCGCGTTGTTTGCAAAAGAATTACTAATATTTTTGCTTTTATTTTATTAAAAATAAATAGTAATAGCACAGAAAAATATTAATATTTAGGCCCTTTTCTAAAGTAAGTAATAGTAAATGAAATTGCAATGATGCACCTATATTTTAAACCATCGTGCATCGCAGGCCACTGGACTAATGGATATTTTAAATTAATGTTCTTTAAATACAAAACCGATTGTTACCGAACATTATAAAAGTTAGGTATAAAATGTCTAATATAAATTTTATTAAAATAATATCGGAAGGTGATATTAGTGTTGTACAAAGAAAAAAAAATTTTTACCACACAAGGTAAAATAATGTCAGAGCTACGTCTAGCCTCCTTGATTTTTATAAAACAATTAGGTTTTTGGAGCACAAAGTTATAAAACAGAAAATAACTAAAAAATATTAGGTTTAAGAGTAAATAACCTTAAAAAAGTTTTATAGGGAAATAATTTCTGCTTCGGACCAACCAAAATTACACAGGGTATTCCATTTAAAATAGGCGAGTTATTTGCACTCAAAAGTATACAAAAATATATGTTAATTTTTAATCACCCTGTATAATTTTTACGGACCAAATTAAATTAAGTTAATACTACAATGTGTTTTTTACCATTATTACATACTATACGGAGTAAACCATAAGTTGGGTAAGTTTTATTAAAATATTGTTTTTATTGTGTATTTTTGAAAAATCCTAATTATCTTAAAAACCTTTCATTTTTGGTATAGGGATCGCTAATAAAACTTACCTTATTTTTGTTACCACAATCCAAAAATTGACTAATATACAGGGTGTTCCATTTAAAAAACCTAACTTTGATATGTATCTTTTTTTGAGCACCCTGTATAATTCATAATAATTTTAAATTATGCTCTCAATGCACCTGCATATGCCTATAAAAAAATAATTTTAAAATATTACACCGTTTTCGTAACACAGACCGAGGCGTATGAGCTGCGCCACCCTGTATATACAGAAAAAGAAAAAAGTAAACTACAAAAAAGACATATGAGTATGACTATTCGTGAAGCCTATGCGCTATTTATTGCCGAAAATCCTAATTCACCAGTGAAACTGACAAAGTTTTACGAATTCCGACCAAAGAATGTGTTGTTAAGTTCACAGATGCCTCATAATGTGTGTGTTTGTGTATACCACGCAAATTTTAATTATTTGATAGAGGCTGTTAACAAAGAAATACCATCGTTTCCAAAAACATCTAAAGAACTATTATTAGCCGTATGCTGTAAGCTAGATGATGAAAAATGTATGAATGGAACGTGCGAGTTGTGCGATAATGATTTTAAGTATAGCAAAATGACTGAAGAATCTTTGAAAAAGTGCTTTTTGGAAAAGCTGGCAGAGTACTCTTGACCGCCAGCAAATGCTACAAATAACAGGTACTTTAAAACAAGCTTTATATTCACTTCAAGGACTTTTCAGTAAGTTTAAAATACACCAGTTTATAAAAACTGTTCAAGAGAGAAAGTTTGCACAGGCCAAACAAGAGGTAAATGAAAGTTGTGCAGTGCTACAAATAGACTTCGCAGAGAACTATTCCTGTATCAGTCAGGACGAAATCCAAAGCGCACATTGGAAGCACGCACAGGTCACGATATTTACCGCAGTTGCATGAATCGGGAATAAATGTCACTCATTTGCTTTAGTTAGTGATGACGTAAGTCATGATAAATTTTGCGTATGGGTTTTTCTTAAACATATCATCCTTTGGCTCCGAAATGCATACTCATCACTCTACAAACTCGATATATTTTCAGACGGCTGCGCAGCCCAGTTTAAAAACCGATTTACGTTATCCAATCTATGTTTTCTGGAAGAAGATTTTCACATTTTTTCAACTTGGAATTTTTTGCCACCTCTCATGGCAAAGGAGCTGTAGATGGCGTTGGTAGCAAGGTGAAGAACATGGCATGGGAGAAGGTCAGGCGAAGACAAGTTATAATTAATAACGCATATTCATTTTTGAGGTGATTCAAGCAGAGGTAAAAACCATTAATGTACTGTTTGTACCAAAAACTGAAGTTGAGGACCATAAAGTCATGCTTAATAGTCGTTGGGAGCAGATATCACCACTAGAAGGGGTTCAAGCTTGCCATTTCTTTAAAGGAATCGATAATGAAACATTGTTAATGGGTCAGACAGAATTTAACAATTTATAGTATGTTAAAATATTTAAGAAATGCAAAAAATTGCTTTATAAATTAGAATAATTATTTAGAATTATAGTTACAAAGTGTAGGTATTTCATGAAAATTCCGTTTAAAAGTAAAATTTTGTACAAAATATATATTTTTTATATCACAAACTATATGGCAAAAAGCTGTCCTGTCCACCCCATCCCGTCCACCCCACCAACTGACAGCCTCACTCAATATTCCAAAAGATATTTAAACCCTTAGTTTTATTGTTGATTAAGCCTAACTCCTAATGAGCAACACCTAATATATTATTGGTAAATAACTCTATCCAATTCATAATTTATGCTTTCGAAAAATATGCAAAAAGAAGCTTTGGATTTTTCGTGTCCCGTCCACCCCACAGTTTGTCAACCTAAAACTTAGCAATAACAGATAATTTAAAGTATTAGATTTTTTTAACAGGTAATTTTAGTGCCTATGCTACATAATAACAGTATTTAATTTTTCTTTAATAACTTTAAAACAGTAAATATAGTTAAATATTGAGGAATCTAATTTGTCCCGTCCACGCCCCTGAAATGGCCGTTATATATATAAACTTGTAAATATTGGGGATTGCAGCAAATGAAAGACAGAATGCTCTTTAAAGTTTTTTCCAAGCTTTCGGAAATGTTTATTTCCATTTTCAAGGATACTGAAATGGATACAAAAGTACGATGTAAGGTTATACATTTACAATTTAAGCAAAGAATGTTACGAACTTACATCTTTGTTGAGGTTATTTCATATGATGTTCATAATTAAAAACTAAAATTATTAACATTGCAAGACGTAAGAACAATCTGAAGTCACCAAGAGAAAGCAATCGGATAAAATTATGCTAAGATTTGCATAATTAATTAACGAATTCGAATTAACAGTTTCATTCACAAACCACCTGTTTAATCTGACATGTGACTATGGATTGTAGAGGGGAGGTTTACCATCTTTTATGGCGGACAAGTTGAAAAAGTGGCGATCGGAATGTAGCAAATTGGGATGGCGCCACAGTAGCTAGTGGAGGGATTTAGTAAAGTAAATATAACCTACAAAACTTTCTGAGATAACGTCAATAGTGATTTCATTTTTATAAACTGTTTTTATATAATATTGTTATTTTAATAATTTTCTGATAATACAAGGAAAAAAAATTTGAGACAATGGGAAACCACAAGATTTGTTCAGTAAAAAGCTGTCCAACAGGGCGGAAATTAAGAAGTAGAGAAATTGATACGTCTCAACCTGTGTCTTTTTTCGACCAACAGTATGTATTATAAATTTTTATTAATCAAGCCTGATTTATAGTTTCAGTAACGTAAGCCGTAAAACTTAAGACTTAAGCGTTAAGATGTAAGAAGTAAGCAGTCAATTTATAGTTCAACAATTTAGAATTTTCTTACTCATTTTGGTTATGAATATTGGCAGCTGTTTTGCTATTTGTAGCTCATCCTTTTGTGATAACCACCACTCTATTTCATTTAACCGGAGTACAGACGGTCATGCAAAACTGTCACATTTGTATAAAAAGTCAATGCTAGCGCGTAAATAGGGTTGTGTGTATCACAAAATACATTGACTTCATATACAAATGTGACAGTTTTGTATGACCGACTGTATCCCGGTTTAGAGGTATCTAAAAACAAGACACGACAGAAATTTTCTTGCAAGAAACTTTGCTCTGATAAATATTTCAGCTTTAAATTGAATCCTTATTTTTTAAAATAACATTAAAATAATTTTTTAAAATTACATAGCTAATTTTTATTATAGAATAAAAAAATCAAGATTTCTGATTTACAAAAAAAAACTAAAATTTTTATTTGTTTAATAAAAATCAAAATTTGTCCAACTCTGTTTTACAGGTATCTCCCCCTTGGTTTAATTATTTAAGAATAAAAAGTTATATGTTTTGTTAAAAATGTAAATGTTTATCTCGTTGTTTATTTAGATAGGGTTTTCCAACTCTATTTAAATACGAAATAACTTCGCCCCTGTAAAAGACAAAAATAAATCTATAAAATAATGTTTATTTGGATACACTATTTTTATAGACAGCACTAGCAACGACTTATTTTGACATGAAATAAATCGTTGGTACTTGTTAATATACAAGGTGTCACAAAAATATAATTTTCATTCTCAGGTTTTTTGAAAGGAGAGTATATTTTAACAAATTTTAAGTCTGCATTAAATTTTATATCAAAAGTGTACAATTCAATCAATGTTAATTGCTGCTGGTTTTTGAGATAATAGCTAGTATGCTGACTTACTCATTACCAATTAAAAGTGAAGAAAGAAAATAATAAAAGGGCAGGTAGCGCTATATTTGAAAAATAATTTTATACCAACTGAAACTTCTATAGATTACAGTTTACCCCTCATTTTGAGAGCTGCAAGCGTCCGCTGCCCAAGTAGCGCTGAAGTTTGAGATGGCAGCACATGAAAGTCGTTAAAAAAATTAACTTTAAGTATGTTCATACCCTGTCAAAATTTATGAGACAGCAGATTTTAAACAAAAAAATAATCGTCAGCTATATTAAATATGGTAAAAAAATAAAAACCATTTTTTGGCATGGTCATTTTGTATTCCTAATATAAAATTCTACATTAAAATTACCTTTCATTATTTATTCTTTAATTAAATAGGAATTTAACCAATCCGAGAAATGGTTTCTATTTATTTACGCAAAAACTGTACATCAAACAAAAAAAAGTCAAGATATCAACTTTGTTCTAAACTAAACTGGGGTTCATAAAAAGATTTTTACTTAAGAAAAATGCAGTGGCATACCATTTTTTTTTAAATATTTCATTAATCCCCTCGTGGACGACATTGGTAAAAAAAAATTTCTTGTATGCCAAAAAATGTCTTCTGGTGCAAAGGGTGCGTCTCCCAAATTCTTTAAACATATCTGAAGGGGTATAAAAGTTATTATAAAAAACTTTAACACCTCGTAGTTTAAAAATGTAGACGTTTAGGACATATGTTCATATAAAGTTTTTTCTTTTTTTTTTTTTGGTGGAAAATCACCTCCTAAATTTTTTCGCATTTGTTTAGAAACACCCTGTATATACCCATATTGGTTATGAATATATGTGCCTATTAGTAGCTCTTATAATGGAAGGTAATTAATTACATGTTATTATTTTATTTGTCACTCTCACAGTGACAAAATAATTAAAATCAAAATAATATTTTCTTTCTTTACATCGTTTATGAGTATATCCGCATATTGTTGATATCTTAAAAACCAGCAATAATTGATGTATAGTGTGTTACACAAATTTTGATATAGAATTTATTATTATTAGAGTCAAAATATGTTAAAATATACTGGGTGGTCATTTAAAAAATCTACTTAACAATGAAAATTCCATTTTGAGATACCTTGTATGTTAAATAATATTGTCAGTAAAATAAGTGTCGGTGAGTCCGTTTCCACATCGGTACTTTTTCTTAAGTTTATTTCGTATAAAGAGAGTTGGGATACCCTGCATCTTATTATCTTAATAATAAATAATTATGTATATTATGTATTGCTTCTTATAAGTGTTTTATTTACTTTTATATTTCAATTATCTTGTCCCAGGGGCTTTAATGATTGCAAATGTTTTTATAGGGACCATTTTAATGAGTTCTTGGTAATATCTGTCATAATAAAAAAAATCATTATACCAATTACTTTCAAAGTTATTCATGAAAACCGACTTCCAGTGGCATACTTTAAGGGCACATATCTCAAGTGAAGGACTAGAAGAAAATATTTTAAGACATTAACTTATTATTTTACATTAATTTGTTATTGCCTATTACAAATCTTGAATAAAAAAGACTTTTATATCCAGCAAAAATTTTTCTAATGATATTTTAAAATGAAATTAAAAAATATATATAAAAGTTAGTGATTTGTGCCAAAAACTTGAAAAATTGCTTTAATTTCTACAACAGCAAACTTAAAAAAACATTTTCCCTAGTCTTGGCATAGGAGCCTCTAAAATTTAATTCACTGGCTTAGAGTTATTGGGTTCTATGTTACAATTTGGCCAATTTGCAGATAATGTGTCCCCAAAGTTAATGAAACATATACTTCAAGTCACTATGAGTTACAAAATCATATGTTGTTTTGTTAATAAAATACCAGCCACTATAACATACAACTGTGTAGAAATAGCTCCTACTATAAGTTAGAAAGTTTTATGTACCCCATAGAACCTAGTTAGCTCATTTTGTAACACAGAACCTTATAACTCTAAGCCAGTGATATGTAGAAGTTAGACCCCGAAAACGTGTTGATCGGTGATAATAACATTAATCGAACTTTTCTTACGATTCTTGCCAAAACCTGAGAATCAATCACACGGTTCTACGATTTTAACCTTTTCCGTAATAAACTGATGAGTAAAAGATGATAATTGATCAATTATTTGCTAAAATTCTCCACAAAATAATTTTATCTTCAAGGAACTTAACACTCTTTCAATATTTCAATTTTGGGTTTTTTAGCATCAGACATACTCTTTACAGCCTTATTAATTTTATCACTTGCTATTTTTCGAAGTAATCTGCCATTCTTTAATCAAATAATCATGATTATTGAAAAGTAAATATAACCTCTGAAAAATTTCCAAACATTGATATAATCTACAACTCGTGAAAAACGTCGATACCGATTTGAATTTATGGCGCGGTTTTTAAAATCTCTCCACTAGCGACTGTGGCGCCATACCAATTTGCACCTTTCGGATTACCACTTTTTAATACATTCAGATGGTTATCCTCCCCTCCACCATCCATACATGTGACAAGACAGTTGAAAGACAGTTATTTAAAAGGTTAGGAAACGCACTGGTTGTGTTTGAGGTTACGGTTTGTCGTGTAACTTACTTTCTTATATGTCCGGTAATATGTCCCGATAAAGTATTAAAATTAATTTTTACAGAATTTTGTAACAACTTTTACTTAATTATACTTGGTATGACAAATAGATTAAATTGTTAAAGAAAATATTTATTTGTAAAATTCTAATTTGGGTTTTGTTAAAAAAAAATTATTAAGTAAGAATTTACAGTTAGTAAAAGTTGTATTTTAATTTGGTATGCATTTATTTTGAAAATTGGTAAAATTTCTTTTTTTATTAACTTTTGTTTAGAATCCATTATATTAAAAGAATTGTAATATTAATTATAATTTGAATTTTGTATTTATTATTTGCTGCAAAAAGTTTTAAAGAGTCAATAATAAAATTTTGAACTTCCCTGCCAATAAACAGAAATGTGTAAAAGAGAACGGCGTTATGTGCCTATTTAGCATAGTGAAACATAGTTTTGGAAAAATTGTGATTTCTTCATTTTATTTAGGAATTTATATTTGAAAGAGAGGAAACATTGTGTCGGTTTCTGAAATTTTTGTCAATATCGATTAGATTTGAATATATTTCGCTCAAATGCTCAATATCAGTTCTTTTATTCATTGTGTTAGGAGTTTGCGCAATGTGCACCATTTCTTGAAAAAGGCGTTTTTATAATTCTTTTGTATTGCCAAAATCTTAGTCTCACCATAATCAATGTTATGCAACGTATTATTTGCATGAGTTGCCAGAGCACATCTCTCCGGGTGCAGTCTACAGTCACTTCTATGGGAAGTTATTCTTCCAGATAGTGGTCTTGATGTTTGGCCTATATATATTAGGTCACATTCTGCGCAAGGGATACTGTAAACTACATCCGACAGGGATTGTAACGGTGTTTTATCTTTGACTTTAGAGTGCAACGACCCTATTTTAAGGACTGTTTTGTTTGCAATTTTTATATTATTATTAAATTTTAATAAGTAAGGCAGTCTTTTCGACTTTTCTCTAATGTAAGGTAAGGTATTGAAAGAGCAATTGTTTGAGGTTTGTTGTGTAATGTTATCGTTAGTTTCGTTATTCGGGAGGTTATCTTGATTTATAGAGGGTTCTACTATAATTTCGTTATTTATATTATGTGAAATGTTGACATTTTGAGACAACTCTTGGCGATCCAGAGAGGAGAAAAGTTCATCACTGACATCTGTCAGTATTGGCCTTCTGTTATTTTGTTGTGGTAAAATGGATGGTGTACTAAACAAAATCTTATTTAAAAGTGTTTTTGGGTATGAATTGTCTGAAAAAAGATTTTAAAAATATTCTAAGATTCTTGCCATGGAACGACTGATGAGAGACTTTCAAAACTCTTTCTTTCATTTGTTTTACCAAATTCACTTTTATGGAATGTTTATGGTATGAGTGGTAGTTTAGGAATCTTCCTGAACTACAAGGTTTACGGTACCAATCTGTGATAATTTTATTATCATTGGTCCGGATAAGTCTGGTATCCAAAAATGGAACCGATTGGTTTTGGTCTTCTTTTTCCATTGTGAATTGTATGTAAGGATCGTAGCTGTTTAGAGTATCTACTATCTCCTCAAGTCCGTCCCTAGGAAGTGCTAAAATTATGTCATCGACATATTTTTTTAAGAAAAAAACATTAAATGAAAGAACTGGTAAGACTGTGACTAGCAAATCATCCATTACGTAAGCTGCCAAAATAGGTGAGATAGAAGCTCCCATAGGAGTGCCAAAAGTTTGTCTATAAAATTTGTTGTCGAAAGAAAAATAAGTGTTATCAAAAAGAAAATTAATTAATTCAATAAAGGTATCTTGATTTATCTTACAACAATTGCTAATTCTTAACCAATTCTTATAAATGGCTCTATGTACTGCGTTAAGGTACACATTGCTAAAAAGAGACACTACATCGAGGCTTGCAATAACATGATTTTCAGGAAGTATTTTATTATTAAAAGTTTCTGCAACCTCAAAAGAGTCCTTCATATAATAATCATTATTAAAATCATATGCTCTGGTAAGAATTTCTGTCAGAAACGAAGCAATGAGCTCTGTAGGAGCTTGTATAGAGGCCACTATGGGTCGTACTGATAAAGTAGGTTTATGAATTTTCGGTAATGCATAAAATTTTGGTGTTATGCTTTTATAGCTGGTTAGTTTAAGTTTTGTTACATTATCTATTTGCTTCGCATCGAACAGAACCCTCACCAAAGTGTTCGACTTTTTTGTATTTGCAACGTGGGGTCACTACGAATTTGTGTGTATGATGAATCGTTAGTTATAAGTTCATTGGAAAGGTGTTTGTAATGTTCTTTACTCATAATGACCGTCACGTTACCTTTGTCTGATTTTGTAAGAATAAGATCCTGGTTTTCTTTTAAGAATTTTTTAGATTTATTATATAAGGAGTGGTAAAAAGAGTTTACTTTGTGTCTTTATTTATGTAATTAATGAGAATATTTGTGGCTTTTGCTGTAAGAATTGTTCGTTGTTGTGAGTTATCATTTTGAGACAAAATATACCCAATATCAGTAAGAAAATCTTTTATTGATAGATCTTTACCTATGCAAGGTTCTATGCTAAATTTTGGACCCAAGGATAGAAATTTTAAAACATCCTGTGGGATCTCGATGTCAGTGAGATTTTTATCCAATTTTCTTTAGTATTTAATTTTGTGTTAAAGTTATTTTGTTTTAAATAATTAAGTTTGTTGATATTTTTTGTTTTAATTTTGTGAAAAAGTCTGTTATATTGACGTGCCTGTTTACCAGCAAAATTGTTAAAAATAGCTTCATTAGTCAGAGAAATAATTTCATTTTTTAAAGACACAAGAGCGGACTCAAGATTATTTATTGTTTTTTGGTTGTTAGTTATATCGATATTTAAAAGTTTGTTTCCCAACCTTAAACCTAAGTCCAAGGTTGCAGAAACTTTTAATAATAAAATACTTCCTGAAAATCATGTTATTGCAAGCCTCGATGTAGTGTCTCTTTTTAGCAATGTGTACCTTAACGCAGTACATAGAGCCATTTATAAGAATTGGTTAAGAATTAGCAATTGTTGTAAGATAAATCAAGATACCTATATTAAATTAATTAATTTTCTTTTTGATAACACTTATTTTTCTTTCGACAAAAATTTTATAGACAAACTTTTGGTTCTCCTATGGGAGCTTCAATCTCACCTATTTTGGCAGCTTACGTAATGGATGATTTGCTAGACACAGTCTTACCAGTTCTTTCATTTAATGTTTTTTTCTTAAAAAAATATGTCGATGACACAATTTTAGCACTTCCTAGGGACGGACTTGAGGAGATAGTAGAAACTCTAAACAGCTACGATCCTTATATACAATTCACAATGGAAAAAGAAGACCAAAACCAATCAGTTCCCTCTACCCTCTATAAATCAAGATAACCTCCCGAATAACGAAACTAACAATAACATTACACAACAAACCTCAAACAATTGCTCTTTCAATACCTTACCTTACATTAGAGAAACGTCGAAAAGACTGCCTCACTTATTAAAATTTAATAATAATATAAAAATTGCAAACAAAACAGTCCTTAAAATAGGGTCGTTGCACTCTAAAGTCAAAGATAAAACACCGTTACAATCCCTGTCGGATGTAGTTTACAGTATCCCTTGCGCAGAATGTGACCTAATATATATAGGCCAAACATCAAGACCACTATCTGGAAGAATAACTTCCCACAGAAGTGACTGTAGACTGCACCCGGAGAGATGTGCTCTGGCAACTCATGCAAATAATACGTTGCATAACATTGATTATGGTGAGACTAAGATTTTGGCAATACAAAAGAATTATAAAAACGCCTTTTTCAAGTGTCAGGTTTGAATTTTAGCGCCACAAGTTGCGCATTGGCGTTTGAGAGTTTCTGTCCTTGTTGCGGAAGTCCGGCTTTTATAGTGCACATGCTCAGGGGAGCCAGTTGTTGCTTAGCCTTTAAGTGAATTGCATATGTGTCGTAGGTTAGAAAAACTTTGTGAACAATGTGAACACTTTACCAAAGAATTAATAAATAAATCCATAGTACAGATTAAAGAGTCGTTATTATTCATAAACTTAACAATTGGCGACGAGGACAGAGCCTGGGAGCAAAAGAAATCCTGGTATTAAGAATCCACTAGCCACGAGGGCACCGAGAAAAACAAAATGGCCGGGCCAAGTGGTATTGTTGGTAGAGTAGAAGAATTCCGCCCAAACGAGGATGACTGGGTAATATACGAAGAGCGACTAGAGCAGTATTTCATTGCCAACAGCATAACCGACGATAAACTAAAAGCAGCAACCTTATTAAGTCTGGTAGGCGATGAAACCTACAAATTGCTAAGGGATTTAAGTTTTCCTAAATACCCGAAAGATAGGAAATTCAATGAAATAACGGAATTGTTAAGGAAGCAGTATTGCCCGCAAGTATCAGTGTTTAGAGAGAGAAGAAAATTTGACGAAGCCGTGCAAGGAGAAATGGAGCCAATCCGGGAGTGGTATGTGCGGTTGAGAAAGATGGCGATAAATTGTAAATTTGGTGAACAATTGTGCGAAATTCTAAAAGACAGATTTATCGCAGGATTAAAAAGGGGAAAATTCTGGATAGGATCTGTGAAGAGAGTGAAAGTTCGGAGTTACAAGTGATCGTAGATATCGCCCTTAAAAAGAAATCCGCCATGACATCCGATTCATCAAAAGCAAGTGTAAATTACGTGGGAAAAAGAAACAAAAACTTTGGCAACATGGCAGGGAGGCGTTCCTACCACCAGCAACAGCAGCTAGCGCCAGCAAGGCATGCAACACGTCATGCTTTCGCAAACGACAGGCGCGCCAACGGCGTGCGCCACCAGCTGACTTCCAAGGAGCAATGGCAGGTGACAGATAAACATCATGGCCGAAAAGATGATGAATTTGGTAAAAGACAAATCTTGTGTAAAATATGTGGCAAAAATCACGTTAAAGCCGTCCTCAAACCGGCGCGAATTCTTCGCTGTAACTGCGAGAAATTCGCAACGATAAATTCGCGGCGTGATTGTAAACAGAGCGATTTACGAACAGGCTCAGACCGGCGCGTCGGCGAATGCGAATGTTCAGCGCTTTTATCGCAGCGAATTTCAGTTCGCATTTGACTGCGTTTTTGACGCCGTTTATTAAAAATTCGCAATGGTAAACACGGAAAAATTGATAGAAATAATGAAAAAGTACCCTTGTTTATATGATTTGTCGAGTGAAGACTACAGGAATGTGCGAAAGAAAGATAAGATATGGATGGAAATAGGAAAAGAAGTGAATACAAATGGTAGGCTTACAATATTTTTTATTAATTTGTTAAGTAGTTTACATTCCAAACAAATGTGGTAATGACTATTCTATGTAATGGGCATAGGCATATCAGAATTTAAAAAATTTACAAATTTGTCACGAGTAGAAAATGCTAGCCCTGTTGCTCGCCGTGGATCATTTGCTATATCAGCAAAAGCTCCAAGCACAGGTTCCGGGGGATCTAATAATTGAAAAAATTTTCATCGCCACTTTTACTTCGTAAAAAATTGTGTAAAACGCATGCCGTATGTACAATTAGAATAGTAGTATCTACTTTAGTTTCTAATGGTCTATAAAATATCCGCCATTTTTGAGACAAAATACCAAAAGGATTTTCTACGACCCTTCTAGCACGACAAAGTCTTACATTATATTTCTCTTTCCTAACGTCTGTTAACGTTTGCTTATAAGGAAAAGGTCTCATTAGGTACGGTTTTAAGGCAAATGCTTCGTCACCAATTAAGACATACGGGCAGATTTCATTTTGCCCAGGGAGAATTCTAGGTGCAGGAACATTAATTAAATTTTGTTCAAATCGTTTTCCCATATTTGAGGTTTCAAAAATCCCCCATCACTATTTTTGCCAAAACCTCCAATATCGATACATATAAATTTATAGTCCGGGCTAACAATAGCCATGAGTACTATTGAATACTTATGTAAATAGCACCAGTAATTGGAGCCACTGTTGTTAGGTCTCTTGATTGTTACATGTTTACCGTCCACGCTACCATTGCAATTGGGAAATCCCCATCTATTTTCAAATTCTTCAGCATATTTTTTCCAAATATCTACTGTTGGTTCTGGTAAATAAATAGGCTCCATATGTCTGCATATTGCTTCACAAACTTCGGTGACAACTGTACTCACTGTTGTGAAGCCAACTCGAAAGCTATGCCCAATAGTAGAGAAGGTATCACCGGTAGCAAGAAATCTGTAAAAAAAATATTTTTAGGTATGACGTGAAAAAAGATGGAGGAATCTCAGAGACACATATGCAAAATATATTAAATCTACTAAACCAAAGACCGGTCAAGCAGTGGGTAACGTAAAAAAATGGCAGTGGGCTGACTATATGGAATTTTTTCGACCTTTTTTGGCATTTGCTAAAACATCATCCAATATAAAAGATATTGGCTTCACGGATGAAATGAGAGCTGAAAATGAAGAAAATCAAAATTTGGAAGGCCTTGCAGAAGAAGACAATGAGGATTTAAATGCAAAAGATGGTCAGAATGCCTTAACAACAGAGTTTGCAACCCCTCCTGCAGAGAACACTACACTAGTGACGGCTTTAGGGAACACAACACCACAGACTGCAAATGCACAATCTAGATCAAGCAGAAAACGCCATGAAACACCATCTTCGTCTATGCACGAGCTCATTAAATATTTTGAGAATAAAAAACCAAAGAAAGAGTTTGATGCGATTGAGTCACTGTTCTTAGCACATGCACAGACTGTGAAAACACTTCCCGCAAAGCGTCAAGCTCGAATAAAACTAAAAATTGCCGAATTCATAGCTCACGAAGAACTTGAACATACTGAAGAAATATCGTCAGCATCTACACAGAGTTCAACTATCTATAGTAGTACTACATCGTCCTTCCCAAGCAACACTGGGTTTACTCCAATAATATACTCAGAAGAGTCGAATGCTGCCGCAGATTATTTAGCCGCATTTAATCCTAGTGGTAACATGTAGTTTTATTACAATAAAATATTTATTTTACGATTCCTGAACTTTTTGTACACCATTTACCTATTAATTTTAATTTAAATGTTTTACCTGAGTGCAATAGCAAGTCGTTCTTCTGGCGAGATAGCTTCACGATAGTTTGTGTCAGATTTTCGTATATCATCTTTTATCAAGTTCAATATTTCATCGAAACATTCCGGAGTCATTCTAAAATATATGTAAAAGCGTTGTTCATCCAGTCGAAGTTGTGGCATCAGGGAATGGTATTCCCCAAATTTATTCCGTTCCAAGTTAATATCATGTACCCATTTCCTTTTTTCCTAAACAAAATTTAAAAGATGTGTTTTACTTTGTTGAACTATTAAACCCAACAATTAAAAGGCGTTACTAACTTACCTGGCATTTTGTTCCTCTTCTAAAGCAACAAATAGAAGTGCTTCTTCTTCTTCCGATGAGAAGTTCATTGCAAAAACAAAATGTAGATAACGTCGATACCTTTACGTTCGCGGAGCGAATATGACGCTTTGGTATGTATGAATAAGCGAATCGCTTTGCGAATTTCGCACTGAAATTCGTTGCGAATTTTTCGCGCGATTATTTCGTGCCGGTTTGAGGAAGGCTTAATCCTTGTAAGTACGTAAACTATAGGTGTAATCAATGTAAAAAGATAGGACATTTAGAAAATGTATGCACAAATAATAACATAAAAACACATAACCTTATTGAAGTACAAAATCAAAACATGGATGATTTGTTTGTTTATGATGATAAAGATATTTTTATTTTAGATAAAAACACTGATAGGTTTAATAATGATTTTAAATTAAATGTTTTAATAGAAAATAAGCCCTTAGAAATGATTGTAGACTCTGGTGCAGCAATATCTACTTTAAACTTAGAGAATTTTAACAAATATTTTAAAAATTGTAAATTGTTTACTGATAATGTAGTTGTAAAAGGTTTTAACGGTCAATGTTTAAGGCCGAAAGGTTATTTTAATGGTATGGTTACCTATAAAAATGTAAATAGAATGATAAAATTGTATGTTTTTGACAATGACAGACCTAATCTTTTAGGAAAAGATTTTTTAAGTGTTTTTAATTTTAAATTGAGTATGGTAGAAATAAATAAACTTGACAAATTAGAAAATGATCTAATTGACAAATTTCCTGAAGCATTTTCAGAAAAGTTGGGTGTTTATAAGTTTGAAAAAATTAAATTACCTTTAAAAGATAATGTTGAACCGATATTTTGTAGACCGAGACCTGTGCCTTTTGCATATAAGATACCAATCGAAAAGGAGTTGGAGAAGTTAACGGAACAAGGAGTTATACAACCAGTGATGTCCAGCGCATGGGGAACTCCGATAGTCCCAGTGATTAAAGCAGACGGAGGAATAAGGATTTGTGGAGACTATAAATCAACGATAAATAAGTATTTTGAAAATGTAAGATTCCCATTGCCAAGAATCGAAGAGGTCTTGCAGAAATTAAACGGAGGTAAAATTTTTAGTAAATTAGATATGAGTAAAGCTTATGCGCAGTTTGAATTACACGATGAAGCACAGGAATTAACAGCATGGTCGACCCATAAGGGTATCTTTAAAATGTTGAGAATGCCTTATGGCATTTCTCCAGCTAGTGCAATATTCCAACAGAAAATCGAAATGCTTTTACAGGGTTTACCTGGGGTATGTAATTATTTAGACGATATTTTAATAATGGGGGCAGATATGCAAGATCATATTAATAACGTAGAAAGAGTGCTGGAAAAATTGCAGAAAGCAGGGTTAACATTGAATAAAGATAAATGTGAATTTTTAGAAGCGAATTGGAATTTTTAGGACATAAAATTTCAGCTGAGGGAATCACAAAAACTGAAACAAAAATTAAAGCAATATTAAACGCGCCAATACCCACAACAGTAACACAAGTAAGATCATTTTGTGGTTTGGTAAATTACTATAGCAAATTTGTACCTCGGTTAGCGGAAATTTTATGTCCCATCTACAAATTGTTACAGAAGGGGTATAAATTCGATTGGAGTAAAGAATGTCAGAATGCCTTTCATAAAATAAAGAAATCCATAGCCGATAATATGACTTTAACTCATTTTGACCCTAATAAAACTACCATTTTAGTAACTGATGCCTTAACGGACGGATTATCTGCGATTCTACTGCAAAAAGAAGGAAACATAGAAAGACCGATCGCATGCATGTCCCGCACACTGATGCCAAATGAGAAATCGTATGCAGTAGTGGACCTAGAATCAGCAGCAGTGGTCTTCGGGCTCAAAAGATTTAGTCAATATCTACAAGGACGTAAGTTTATTTTACGAGTCGATCATAAGCCATTGTTGGGATTGTATGGCGAAAACAAAGGAATACCACAAAGACATCGAGACAGATTGCAAAGATGGGCCTTGTTCATGTCAGCATTTGACTATCAGATGGAATTTATTAGTGGTAAGCGTAACTATTTTGCAGATTATTTGTCGAGAGCACCGTTAAAGGCTACTACCCTGTTAAATGATGATATAACATACCTAAATTTTGTAGAAAAGGCAGCTGATTGGCCAGTTGACAATAAAAGAATAGCTTTAGAGACAAAAAAATGTAAAACATTAAATGTAAACATTATTTAAAAATATATTAAGGATGAAAGTTGGCCAGATAAAAAAGGTATAAAAAAGAGCTCTTACCTTATTTTTTTCGTAAAGAGGAACTTAGCACCTTGAAAGATTGTATTTGGTGGGGGAAAAGAATAGTTATTCCCGAATCATTAAAAGAAGAAATGTTAACTGAGCTACATGCTGCTCATTTGGGAATAGTTAAAACAAAATCAACAGCTCGTTCATATTTATGGTGGCCTAATATTGACAAAGACATTGAAGCTAAAGTAAAAAGTTGCATAGGATGTGCCAAAGTGCTATCAGACCCACCAAAGACAGAACTGACACCATGGCCATTAGCTAAGAGACCATGGGAAAGAATTCATATAGATTTTCTGGGACCAAAGTTTAATAATTACTTTCTTTTAGTGACAGATGCCTATTCAAAGTGGGTTGACGTATTTATAGTAAAGACGATGACATCGACAGAAACAGAAACTAAACTAAGAAAACTGTTTGCAGATTTTGGGTTGCCAGAAGAAATAGTATCAGACAACGGAAGAGCTTTTGTGTCAGACCAAATGCAGAACTTCTTCAAGAAAAATGGTATACGCCACACAACAACACCACCGTTTAACCCTTCATCAAATGGTGCTGCAGAGAGAAATGTACAAACATTCAAGAGAAAATTAGAAGCAGCATTATGTGACCCAAAAACAAGAGCGTCCAATTTAGATATACTGATCTCGAGGTTTTTGTTGCATTATAGGAATGCAGAACATAGCACGACAGGGGAAAGTCCAGCCTACAGAATGTTTGGAAGAAGGTTAAGGACTAGATTGGATTTATGCATAGAAATTAAAGACGAAAGCCCCACAGAAAAACTGCTACAGAACCATCAACCAGTAAAATCAAGAAGATCACGAGAATTTGAAAAGGGAACAACAGTTTGGATACGAGATTACAGAAAAGTAAATACGAAGGAATGGATAGAAGCTGTAGTACTCGAGAGAACGGGGAGGTCAGTATACCTTTGTAAAATTAAGGACGGAAGGGTATGGAAAAGACACACAAACCAGATAAGAGAAAGACACTGCAGGACGGAGTGGAAAGACCAACAGTCACCCTACAAAGCATCGGAAAAACAGCCTCACACCGAGACGCAGGAAGAAGAAGCGGGGGTAGGAAAAGGAAGCCCTAATTGCAATAATAAAGGGGCACAGGTTGAGCGATTAAATCCTAAAATTGCTTTACATGTAATAGAAAAACCAAATATAAATGTCCAAACGTGTAATATATCTAATCAGGAAAATTTGTCAAGTTTTAATAATGATAATTTTACAGAAAATATGTCAAATAGTAGGCTTACAAATGTAATTAGTCCTAGTGATTCTTGTACTGTTATAAATGATAAAGATAATGATAGGAATGTTGAGGTAATAGAACAAACTTCGGCCACAAGAACAGAAAGAATAAAGAGGACACCCTTAAGGTTTAAAGATTACAAAATATTTTAAGGGTGGAGGTGTCAGGTTTGAATTTTAGCGCCACAAGTTGCGCATTGGCGTTTGAGAGTTTCTGTCCTTGTTGCGGAAGTCCGGCTTTTATAGTGCACATGCACAGGGGAGCCAGTTGTTGCTTAGCCTTTAAGTGAATTGCATATGTGTCGTAGGTTAGAAAAACTTTGTGAACAATGTGAACACTTTACCAAAGAATTAATAAATAAATCCATAGTACAGATTAAAGAGTCGTTATTATTCATAAACTTAACATCAAGAAATGGTGCACATTGCGCAAACTCCTAACACAATGAATAAAAGAACTGATATTGAGCATTTGAGCGAAATATATTCAAATCTAATCGATATTGATAAAAATTTCAGAAACCGACACAATGTTTCCTCTCTTTCAAGTATAAATTCCTAAATAAAATGAAGAAATCACAATTTTTCCAAAACTATGTTTCACTATGCTAAATAGGCACATAACGCCGTTCTCTTTACACATTTTTGTTTACTGGCAGGAAAGTTCAAAATTTTATAATTGACTCTTTAAAACTTTCTTGCAGCAAATAATAAATACAAAATTCAAATTATAATTAATATTACAATTCTTTTAATATAATGGATTCTAAACAAAACTTAATAAAAAGGAAATTTTACCATTTTTCAAAATAAATGCCTACCAAATTAAAATACAACTTTTACTAACTTTAAATTCTTACTTAATAAGTTTTTTTTTTTTAACAAAACCCAAATTAGAATTTTACAAATAAATCTTTTCTTTAACAATTTAATCTATTTGTCATACCAAGTATAATTAAGTAAAAGTTGTTACAAAATTCTGTAAAAATTAATTTTAATACTTTATCGGGACATATTACCGGACATATAAGAAAGTAAGTTACACGACAAACCGTAGCCTCAAACACAACCAGTGCGTTTCCTAACCTTTTAAATAACTGTCTTTCAACTGTCTTGTCACATGTCAGATTAAACAGGTGGTTTGTGAATGAAACTGTTAATTCGAATTCGTTAATTAATTATGTAAATCTTAGCATAATTTTATCCGATTGCTTTCTCTTGGTGACTTCAGATTGTTCTTACGTCTTGCAATGTTAATAGTTTTAGTTTTTAATTGAAGGGGTAAGAACGAAAAGGGTCTACGTGACAATTTTTTAAAAAATGAGTTAATGGCAGATATCCATAGTTAAAACTAAAAATTACTTACTAGCAAAACGATCCAAGTGATTTTTAAATGTTCTGCGCCATCTCTTGAGTTGTAAAAAAACTAGGTTAACAGATGTGCTTTTTCAAGTAGTGGCAAAAGGATCCAAGCGCACTTAGACCGTTATGCCGCCATAAATATTTGAAATGTTTTCATTACTTAGATCGCTTCTTGTTAGTGTTCCACCTTGTTACTTGCAAATTTAGTGTAGTTTTCGAAGTGTAATATCAATTTTTTAGTGTTTGGACATGACTACAGAAAAGAGAATTGCATCAGGTAAATTTCGAATTATCAATAATATAGTTATTAGGCTTTTTTAGTTTAAATTAAAACCTAACCTAAAATATTTTTAGGGGAGTATGCTATAGCTTAGATTTAGATAATAGTGAACAGGACCCCTTTGAAGCTGATGAGGATAGTGAATACTACCCATCTGAGGATTCCGATGGATCTACAGAGTGGGTTGAACCTGAAATTGGTATTCATGGTATGTTATTTTCATAATGCTAAGAAACAATAATAATAATGCTTGCTTTTTATTACAGTTACCCCAAAAAGTACAAAAAAAGGAAAAAGGACATGGGGAATTGGAAGAAGCAGAAAAGAAAGCGGGATAGATTAAGTGGTAATGCGTATGAGACTAGTAAGGGAAAAAAGATTAAGAAAAAAGTTTTAAAACCATATGACCATCGTTGCAGATATGAGTGTGACAAAATATCTGAAGCACAAAGAATGAATCTCTTCACTAAGTTTTATGAAATACAAACATACGATTTGCAAACGCAATATTTAGCATCTTGTATAAGTAAAACGAATGTAAAGCGACATAATAGTGGGGCAGTTTCACTTAAAAAATTTGCAACAGTATTACGTCTTACGTCTTATGAACTTTAGAGTCTGCAAGGAGTATTTTCTTCGTACGTTTGATATATCCAATAGAAGACTCCGAATTGTTTGCCAAAAAAACTTCTGAAGGTATTACTGAACCTGACAAACGAGAATCTCACACTCCTTCAAACAAAATTAGCCCGAATATTCGCAATGATGTAATAAGCCATATAAAAATGTTTCCTCGCTATAAGGGCCATTATTCGAGGACTCAGAATAATAATACAAGTTATTTTCCAGAGGATTTAAATATAAAAAAATGCACTTGATGTATGTAGAATGGTGCAAAGAAACAAATAAAATACCTGTTAAAGAATCATATTACAGAAAAAATTTCTGTACAGAGTTTAATTTAAAATTTCACAGACCCCATTCTGATACGTGCCATACATGTGACCGGTTGAATACTGTAATAAAAAATTCGGTCGATTTGGAAATTAAAACAAAAAGCAAAGTCGAATTAGAAATCCATCAAAGGAAAGTCGAAAGTGTAAAAAATGCCAAGAAATTAGACATAGAATATGGAAGAGAAAATCCAGAAAAAGTTTGTGTAGTATGTTTTGATCTTCAGAAAACGCTGCCAACTCCGCTACTTTCAACAAATAAAGTATACTATCTACGTCAGTTATGGACGTATAACTTCTGTGTCCATGATCTTATTAGTGGAATATCCTTTATGTATGTCTGGAATGAGACCATTGGCCAACGAGGATCTCAGGTAATTGGATCATGTCTTATTAAGGTAAAGCTACACTATACTTAGTCATTGTTTATTATTCATTTAATATTGTTTTTGCAGTACATAAAAGAATTGCCACCAACTGTCGAAGAACTGATTTGCTACAGTGACCAATGTGGAGGCCAAAATAAAAATAAGAACATTACCAAATTGTTTATGTTTTTGGTTCAAAGTACTACTTTGAAAATAATACACCATAAATTTTTTAAACCGGGACATTCCTATATGGAATGCGACCGTTCTTTTGCTCGAATTGAGAAAACAAAAAGCTATCTTTAAACATTTTTATTCCAGAACATTGGAAAGATTTAATAATAAAAACTTCCAAAAAGTTTCAAGTATATAACATGAAACAAAATGACTTTCTCGACTTTGATTACCTTCATAGGCTCATGTGTGATCCAAAAAAGACATGGAAAAGCGAGCAATAAAATGGCGAGAAATCGTGTGGTTTGAGTATAGACATGAACACTTCTTATTCTTTCTGTTCCATACAACGAGGAATCCAAATAATCATCTTGCTTTTTATTCTGAAAAGTGTTCGTTACTTAAAGCAGGTAGACCAAATTTATCTCTAAAAAATTTAAACCAACCACTTTATGCTGTCGTTTTGAAAATTCCATACGCTAAGTGGGAGAATCTTATTCAGCTGTTGCCTTTT
Organism: Listronotus bonariensis; assembly: GCA_014170235.1. NCBI lineage: Eukaryota > Metazoa > Arthropoda > Insecta > Coleoptera > Curculionidae > Listronotus > Listronotus bonariensis. The sequence goes on from JACEGR010000799.1 coordinate 174,231, forward strand.
ATTTCCCCAGTACATCATACCTTTTACCAAAATATCGCCCATCAACCCAAAAAGAAGAAAAATGCAAAAGAAAGTAAGCCAACGACGGAAACTCAAATGGAGGAAAATGTCCAAGAAGACAATAATATTGAAGATCTTGACCCCTACTCTGATTATGAAGATTAATGTTTTTTTTATAATGTTTACTATTAGAATAAAGTTTTTTTATGAAAAAATAGTTTTTTTATGAAAAATATAGTCTTTTCTAAAAAAATAAAACCAAAGGGGTCTAAGCGACTTTTTTAAATCAAGCATTTAACAAAATTTGTAAAACATTATTAAAAAATTAAACATATTGTACGCTCTTTTTCCCTGAAAGCCTCATATGAAATGTTTTTACAGATTTTACAATAATCAATTAATTTTAACATTCAATATCTCCAAACAAACATAACGGCGCTTAGATCCTTTTGGTTCTTACCCCTTCAATTATGAACATCATATGAAATAACCTCAACAAAGATGTAAGTTCGTAACATTCTTTGCTTAAATTGTATAACCTTACATCGTACTTTGTATCCATTTCAGTATCCTTGAAAATGGAAATAAACATTTTCGAAAGCTTGGAAAAACTTTAAAGAGTATTCTGTCTTTCATTTGCTGCAATCCCCAATATTTACAAGTTTGAATTCCAACTAATCAGCAACGATTACCTCTCTCTATTATATCAATAGGAATGGGGTTCTACCAGACCATCCGGACTGAATATGGAGACATTGCAGTGACAAACCTGAAAAATTGGTCCAAGAGCAAGATGAAGTTGGCGAGGGAGTATAATCGGAGAATTTTCTTACTACAATGTAAATTAACCGGCACAACACCACTACACATTCAGGCAGCCCTAACACCAGTCACAAAATTCTGCCACGCACAGGACCAGCACACGACCACGGACTTAGGTTTAAGGTTGGGAAACAAACTTTTAAATATCGATATAACTAACAAATAAAAAACAATAAATAATCTTGAGTCCGCTCTTGTGTCTTTAAAAAATGAAATTATTTCTCTGACTAATGAAGCTATTTTTAACAATTTTGCTAGTAAACAGACACGTCAATATAACAGACTTTTTCCCAAAATTAAAACAAAAAATATCAACAAACTTAATTATTTAAAACAAAATAACTTTAACACAAAATTAAATACTAAAAAAATTGGATAAAAAATCTCACTGACATCGAGATCCCACAGGATGTTCTAAAATGTCTATCCTTGGGTCCAAAATTTAGCATAGAACCTTGCATAGGTAAAGATCTATCAATAAAAGATTTTCTTACTGATATTGAGTATATTTTGTCTCAAAATGATAACTTACAACAACGAACAATTCTTACAGCAAAAGCCACAAATATTCTCACTAATTACATAAATAAAGACACCATGGTAAACTCTTTTACCAATCCTTATATAATAAATCTAAAAAATTCTTAAAAGAAAACCAGGATCTTATTTTTACAAAATCAGACAAACATTACAACACCTTTCCAATGAACTTATAACTAACGATTCATCATACACACAAATTCGTAGTGACCCCACGTTGCAAATACAAAAAAGTCGAACACTTTGGTGAGGGTTCTGTTCGATGCGAAGCAAATAGATAAGGTAACAAAACTTAAACTAACCAGCTATAAAAGCATAACACCAAAATTTTATGCATTACCGAAAACTCATAAACCTACTTTATCAGTACGACCCATAGTGGCCTCTATACAAGCTCCTACAGAGCTCATTGCTTCGTTTCTGACAGAAATTCTTACCAGAGCATATGATTTTAATAATGATTATTATATGAAGGACTCTTTTGAGGTTGCAGAAACTTTTAATAATAAAATACTTCCTGAAAATCATGTTATTGCAAGCCTCGATGTAGTGTCTCTTTTTAGCAATGTGTACCTTAACGCAGTACATAGAGCCATTTATAAGAATTGGTTAAGAATTAGCAATTGTCGTAGGATAAATCAAGATACCTTTATTGAATTAATTAATTTTCTTTTTGATAACACTTATTTTTCTTTCGACAACAAATTTTATAGACAAACTTTTGGCACTCCTAGGGGAGCCTCTATCTCACCTATTTTGTCAGCTTACGTAATGTATGATTTGCTAGACACAGTCATACCGGTTCTTTCATTTAATGTTTTTTTCTTAAAAAAATATATCGATGACAGAATTTTAGCACTTCCTAGGGACGGACTTGAGGAGATAGTAGAAACTCTAAACAGCTACGATCCTTATATATGTTGGAGACAGACGGCGAATTCGGCCCGTGGCCGATATATTTGGACATATCGCCATATGTCCACACTACGCATGCCAAATGCCGAAATTCGGCATCTAACTAACTTAATCTGGTCATGTCGCGGAGTGCGCATTTCTATAATACGCCGTTGCCAATTAAATCACAAATTATCAACCTAACCTCAAATTAGTTTAGTATAGTGTTTACGTGCAGTTTGTTTATCAGTGGTTTTTGTATATTAAATACAAAATTTGTAAGTAAAACTATGGAGGCTGATAAAAATTTAGTTGACAAGCAAATTTTTGAAGAAAAACTCATAACCTTGATAGAAAAAAACGGTGGTAATAATAATTTTACCACTATATTAACTATTGAGCAATATTCATGTATTTTAAGTCAAGTAAAGGATAGCATGAGAAAGAGAGAATTAAATGAAAAACTGAGTTGTCAAGAGTATAGACGCCTGAATAGATTTGAAATTATAAAGATAGGAGAAAAAGAAAACCTTATTGCAAAACGTACCAACGATGACGTTGGTTCTATAAGGTATTATTGCAATGTAAGTGAGGTACATGACATTTTAGAAAAAGCTCACAGAGGTAGTGGTCACAAAAGAAGATTAGGTATGGAAAAAGAAATTGCTAAAAAATATTGCAATGTTCCCAGAAGCGTCATTGAAGAATATTTAAAATTGTGTGCTATGTGCCAACTAAAAAAAAATCAAAGCAGAAGGGGTTAGTAGTAAAAACAATAATTTCGACAGGATTTAACAAAAGGGGACAAATTGATTTAATTGATATGCAGTCTGAAGCGGATGGTCCCTATAAATTTATAATGAATTATCAAGATCACTTGACAAAATTTGTCTTCCTCAGAGCCCTAAAATCTAAGCGAGCCGAAGAAGTTGCCTATAATCTAATGGATATTTTTGTATCACCGGAGCCCCTTGTTTACTGCATAGTGACAATGGCAGAGAATTTGTCAATCAGATAATTAATAGCCTAGCAGATATGTTTCAGGCAAAAATAATTCATGGTAAGCCACGTCACTCACAAAGCCAGGGGTCTATCGAGAGGGCAAACCAAGATGTACGAGATATTTTAATTACTTGGATGCAAGAAAATCAGACATCCAAATGGTCGGAAGGATTGAGATTTGTGCAGTTAAAAAAGAACCGATCATTTCACAGGGGCATTCAGCGTACTCCATACGAGGCTATGTTTGGCATTCCACTTATTAATGGTTTGACTGATTCAAATCTTTCGTAAACAGATTACAAGACGAAGAAGATATCTATAAACTGCAAATGACTGTAAGCGAAAACATGGAAAACACTTTGTCTGATGAATCTGACACAGAATTACTGAATAGCAATAACGAAAAACGCAGCAATAGTGTGACAAATGATACAGATGAACCCATAAATGAGCCTGAAAATGACGGTGCGCAAGAACATCTACTGAGGTATTTAGGTAATAATAACAATAATAATAATACTAATAATAGTTAAATATTTTGTTTTAGAGGTGCAACTGTCGTAAACAATGTGGTGACAAAAAATGCAAATGTGTAATAAATAAGATAAAATGTAAAAATGTAATAGTAAATGTCATTCAAGTACTTCTTGTCGCAATAAATAATGAAATAAAAGTTACGTTAACTCTGTATTACATTATTTTTTTAATTTAAAATAATCGCTTTTGTCCCATTCGGCATCGGCTTATGACGTATATAGACATTTCGGGATGTGTCCAGATCATGTTATCCAGACGCCGAATTGTATAGCTTTTTCGGCATTTGACGCGTCTAGTATAGACATATGGCGATATATCCAATTATTTCGGCTACGGGCCGAATTCGCCGTCTGTCTCCAAGATATACAATTCACAATGGAAAAAGAAGACCAAAACCAATCGGTTCCATTTTTGGATACCAGACTTATCCGGACCAATGATAATAAAATTGTCACAGATTGGTACCGTAAACCTTGTAGTTCAGGAAGATTCCTAAACTACCACTCATACCATAAACATTCCATAAAAGTGAATTTGGTAAAACAAATGAAAGAAAGAGTTTTGAAAGTCTCTCATCAGTCGTTCCATGGCAAGAATCTTAGAATACTTTTTAATCTTTTTTCAGACAATTCATACCCAAAAACACTTTTAAATAAGATTTTGTTTAGTACACCATCCATTTTACCACAACAAAATAACAGAAGGTCAATACTGACAGATGTCAGTGATGAACTTTTCTCCTCTCTGGATCGCCAAGAGTTGTCTCAAAATGTCAACATTTCACATAATATAAATAACGAAATTATAGTAGAACCCTCTATAAATCAAGATAACCTCCCGAATAACGAAACTAACGATAACATTACACAACAAACCTCAAACAATTGCTCTTTCAATACCTTACCTTACATTAGAGAAACGTCGAAAAGACTGCCTCACTTATTAAAATTTAATAATAATATAAAAATTGCAAACAAAACAGTCCTTAAAATAGGGTCGTTGCACTCTAAAGTCAAAGATAAAACACCGTTACAATCCCTGTCGGATGTAATTTACAGTATCCCTTGCGCAGAATGTGACCTAATATATATAGACCAAACGTCAAGACCACTATCTGGAAGAATAACTTCCCATAGAAGTGACTGTAGACTGCACCCGGAGAGATGTGCTCTGGCAACTCATGCAAATAATACGTTGCATAACATTGATTATGGTGAGACTAAGATTTTGGCAATACAAAAGAATTATAAAAAACGCCTTTTTCAAGAAATGGTGCACCTTGCGCAAACTACTAACACAATGAATAAAAGAACTGATATTGAGCATTTGAGCGAAATATATTCAAATCTAATCGATATTGATAAAAATTTCAGAAACCGACACAATGTTTCCTCTCTTTCAAGTATAAATTCCTAAATAAAATGAAGAAATTACAATTTTTCCAAAACTATGTTTTACTATGCTAAATAGGCACATAACGCCGTTCTTTTTACACATTTCTGTTTATTGGCAGGGAAGTTCAAAATTTTATTATTGACTCTTTAAAACTTTTTTGCAGCAAATAATAAATACAGAATTCAAATTATAATTAATATTACAATTCTTTTAATATAATGGATTCTAAACAAAACTTAATAAAAAAGAAATTTTACCAATTTTCAAAATAAATGCATACCAAATTAAAATACAACTTTTACTAACTTTGAATTCTTACTTAATAATTTTTTTTTTTTACAAAACCCAAATTAGAATTTTACAAATAAATCTTTTCTTTAACAATTTAATCTATTTGTCATACCAAGTATAATTAAGTAAAAGTTGTTACAAAATTCTGTAAAAATTAATTTTAATACTTTATCGGGACATATTACCGGACATATAAGAAAGTAAGTTACACGACAAACCGTAACCTCAAACACAACCAATGCGTTTCCTAACCTTTTAAATAACTGTCTTTCAACTGTCTTGTCACATGTCAGATTAAACAGGTGGTTTGTGAATGAAACTGTTAATTCGAATTCGTTAATTAATTATGTAAATCTGAGCATAATTTTATCCGATTGCTTTCTCTTGGTGACTTCAGATTGTTCTTACGTCTTGCAATGTTAATAGTTTTAGTTTTTAATTATGAACATCATATGAAATAACCTCAACAAAGATGTAAGTTCGTAACATTCTTTGCTTAAATTGTATAACCTTACATCGTACTTTGTATCCATTTCAGTGGCGGACTAAGGGGGGCGGAAGGGGCGGCCTGCCCCGGGCCTCCAACGAAGAAAAGAAAAGGTCGTCGAGATTTTTATTAACGAGCAAAAAAGGTCTCTCCAACAAACAATAGCATCGATCATTGTCATAGAATATTTCGGAAATTTCTAACGAATCAAGCAAAGACATCAAAATTGTCGTGTTTATTAGTATGACAGTGATGGAACATCTGGCAACGCTGCCTGCGACACTTAACTATTTGAAACTCTCGGGGAATACCCATCGGAGTGGAAGAATCCCCGACAATTTGCTTTAGAGAATTTCATGTTAACGCTATATTTATTTGATTCTTTGTTACAAATTACTGAAATTACTTAAAGCTTGATTAAAATTACTTCGTGCTTAACGTAGTTGTATAATTTCGTTTTTGTTGTGGCGTGTTAAGTCAGTTCAAAGTTTAGGTTAAATAGTGACTGTGTTATTATAGCTATCTAGGAAATTCCCAACAAGCTGAACAAGCAACAAGTAAGTAGATAATAGATATATCTACAGTCACAGTATTATAAGTAAGTTATTATTTTCTTCGTGATTTCACTGATTTCATGAACATGATAGTACAGGGTGTTTCACCATAAATGGACTCCCCATTTACTTTTTTAAAATTTGGAATTAAGAGAAAATTGGTTTATACAGCGTGTCTCACTTTTCATGACTCCCATATTGTAGCTCCCTTTATTAGTAACACGATTTTTGCAAAATTTTGGTTGACAATACTTACCCATCAGATGATCATGACGCCCGAAGAAAATGAAATTTTCACCAGTGGCGTTCGTTGGTATAATAAAAGAATAGCAATTTTTTAAGAAAAATATATTAGGCAATTTTTAAATGGTCTGAAAATCTCATATTGTTGTTTAGCATCATAAAAAAAAACCTATACCAAATATGAAAATAATAGCATACAGGGTGTTGACGTAATTAATGATTAAAACTAACCTATTATGTAGCACTATAAAATTAATTATAACATACAATTTTTCGAATAGCAATGTCAGATTTCTTTTTTAGTTCAATCGCTATGGAAACGCTCATGGCACATCGACGTTTTTCATAAAGAATAATATACGACACCAAATAATTCAAGATTAAAGCATTTAGTGCTATAATAAGTTCGTTTTAGTTATTAGTAACGTCAACGTATGCTATTATTTTCATATTTGGTATAGGGGTATTTTTGATAATGCTAAACAACAATATGCTATTTTCAGACCAATTAAAAATTGCCTGATATATTTTTCTTCAAAATAGGGTGTTTTTTTATTAGGTATAGCAACGAACGCCACCGGTAAAAATTAAATTTTCTTCTTGCGTCATCAAAAAATCGTATTACTAATAACGGAGATACAATATGGGAGTCATGAAAAGTGAGACACGCTGTATAAACACCCTGTACCTATTTACGTAGATGGAAAGAAATTCAACAATAAAAATTACTATTAGGTACTTATGGTAAAATAGAGCTTTTCGCCTTTTTTGATCATTTTCAAAGCGAAATACGAGACTGAATTTGAAAATTATTTTTCATTTCAGAACAGGCAACAGGCCCGGATTTAGGAATTTGGCGCCCCCAAACAATTTGAAGAAATAAACTAGTTACAATCACCATTATGTATAATTATTATTGGTTTTTGTAAGAAAATATTTTTACGTCTTGATTTTTGGATCGTAAAGTTTTTAATAATGTCATGACAATTACAAATCTAACTCTACAGCTAACAAAGCGAGTGTGTTCAATTCAAGCGTTGCCCTCCGTTGCAGCTAGTTTTGAATTTTGATCTCATTCGATCTTCAAATCGAATGTTCCAATATTGACACTATTGCATAGGCGCCCGCAGGGGTCATTTGTCATCCTGGGAATTAAATTCTTTTGTTTTTGGTCGTCAACAAAAATTCAGACGACATTTTCTTTTTGGTCGGTTGTTAGCAAAGACATGTCTTTGGTCGTTAATTAAAACCCAGAGTTTTTTTGTTTGCCAACTAAAACGTTAACAACTTTTTTGTCACCTGAAATCTAGCGGACTTTTTTGCCCCCGCCCCTACATTTGTTCCATGGGCGCCTCTGCGCACTACCATCAAGTTCCAGATCCTCACTGGTAAAACAAATTCTAAAAGTCCCCCTCAAAATTTACCGCTCCCTAATTCTTGCCGCCCCGCGCCCTAGGCAGCTGCCTACATCGCCTTTTCGGTAAATCCGGGACTGCAGACATGAGCTGTTACCAAAATAATTCCAATTTTTTTTTAGTGAAAAGAATTCACCCATCTCGCTCTCAGAAAAGAAAGCTAAAAAAGCAAAGGCTGAAGAAGCTAAATCGCTGGCTGGATCTTTATCCAAATTCCTTTCTGCTCTTGGAGAAATGAAAGATGGCGAAGGAAGGAGTGATAAAACTGTTGAATCTGGCTCCGATGGACAAACAAATGATATTATTGGGACTACAAACAGTGCAAACCCAAGTGAAAAGTCTGCTGCATGTAATTTGATTGAAGACTTCGACCTAAGTGACACTGGAAAAGAATATAACAAAAATAGTAATGATGAGAAAATTACTGAAAAGGAACATGTTTCTGATCTTTTCAACTCTTCTTCATGCAATGATACTGCACACTGGCAAATGCCTGTTCCAGATCATATTAGAATTATGATTTTTGAAAAAGGCAGTGAACTATATCAAAACAAGGAGGGTAGGGATGCACACGATACATCGATGTATCGAAAATATCGATGTTTTGGATTCGATACTCGATATTTTTGTATCGATGTTTTTGTTTCAATGTATCGAAACATATCGATGTTTTTGTTCGATGTATCGTTTTATATTTTTCTTGGAAATTGAAATGCAAACTAAATTTTGTTCGAAAAGAATAATACGTAAAATGACATTCGATTTTATAAATCAAGTCCGTCCCTGTGTGACGGCGATTTGTTGACAGTTATCGGTAAATGTCTCTAGGCATTTTCGGAAACTGATCCAGTTGACCCAATCATCAGCTGATATCACATATCTTTTTTCAATAGTGTTCACTAAAGAAAGATTCAAGATAATCAGCTGATGATTGGGTTAATCACATCAGTGTTTCCGAAAACGCCTTCTATTTGTGTCGACTCCATGAATACAAAACAATAGTGCCGCGTCGGGGATTTACCGATTTCTTTCGTTTAACGCAGTCCACAGCGAATCAGCAAAAGGTATTTACTATTGCTATAGTGTACCTAGAAATCATTTCTTCTGATGTTCATCTGTTTTGTACTTGTGGGTTTCCTGTTTTGAAGTATATAATATAAAGGTAGGTCTAAATAATTTATATTCTTTGTACTGCTATATAACGTGATATAACCTTAGCTATACTAAAATGTCTGATAAATATTACACATGGGCTGGCCGCTGGCCTTTAACAAAGTTTATTTTAATTGAAACAAATTAAATATTTGTGTTTTATATTGCGGGAACAAATTTCCAACTAAATGTGAACGTACTTGGTAGCACGTTGACTTGTGTTGCTTATTAATATATTTCCAAACTATATTTTTGTATTATGCAAAAATGAATTTTGTGGCACAAATTTAGTATTTTACAGTTCTTATCTCTTTTTTCGATAGCATGGCTCCACAGAAAAGTAATGTTTGGCAACATTTCTCAAAGAATACGGACAATACAGCTGCCTGCCGCTATTGCTTGAAAAAATAAAAACATCTGGAAATACCACTAATTTGTTATTGCACATAAAGCGTATGCATCACGAAAAAGTTCTTCTATCGGAAAGAGAATGCAAACAACTTACAACCGAAGTTGACAAAAATGTAGCAGGTCCATCCAGGTCGAGGTCAAGGTCAAGGTCACCGACGCTCACAATTTCCGATGTAAGTTCGTCACTAGAGAGATCATGTTCATCTGTTAAGTTTACCTCCAAGAGCCAAAAGACATTAAAAGAAACCTTTCAGTATGTAACGTCATTTTCAGAAGGGGGCGAAAAAAACCGCCAGATAAAAGAAGGAATCCTGTACATGATATGTAAAGATATGCAACCTTTCTCTATCGTCGAAAACCAAGGTTTTCGACATTTAATGAAGCTTGCTTTCCCCCAATACAAAATTCCTAGCAGAACAACTTTTACTCGTTTTTGGACGTTAAATATGATATTATAGCTGAAACTGTTCGTGAAAAATTAGGACAAACAAGTGATATTACATTAACAACAGACATTTGGACCGACACGATGCAAACAAGAAGTTTTGGGTCTCACCGTCCATTTTTGTCCTGAATCGGAAACTGAACTATTTTCGTGTACTCTGGGTGTAATAGATCTCCACGACAGGCATACTGGCCAGTACCTAGCAAATGAATTGATTAGAACTTGCGAAATTTGGAAGATAAAAAAGGAAAATGTCACAGCAGTAGTAACTGACAGTGGGGCAAATATATTAAAAGCTGTGGAATTAGCATTCGGAAAAAATGTAGCCTTCCTTGTTTCGCCCACTTGCTAAATCTGGTCGCAGAAAAGGCCATTAGTTCCGTCCCAGAGTTGTCGAATCTGATTTCAAAAGTAAAATCTATTGTCACATGGTTTAAAGCAAGTGTGGTAGCTAGTGACGAGCTTCGAAAAGCAATATCTTCCGAAACCAAGCTAATACAAGAAGTCAGTACAAGATGGAACTCAACTTATTACATGATTGAGCGTTTTTGCAACTAAGGGCCGTGATTAACGAAATTGTTAATCGTCACAAATCAGCGCCTGCGATGGTTACTGCAGGAGAAGCTGCAGAGCTGGAAAAAATTAAACAACTTTTGCGTCCTCTAGAAGCAGCAACTCGAGAATTGTGTGGCCAAGGCTATGTAACTAGTGTAGTAAAGTTATACCAATGGTACATTGCTTAGATAGCAAAATTAATGAAATGCCTTCAGAAGACCTTGAAATATCAAAGCAGCTAAAAAGAAGCTTACAAAAGAAATCGAAAAGCGGTTTGGCGGTATTGAGACCATATCCATATTAGCGCTATCCACTTTGCTGGACCCCCGATTTAAAAAATTACCATTTAAAAACATACTAGCCTGCTCAAATGCTATAAAATTGTTGAACAGAATGTACCAAGAAGCTGCTCAGAAGGAGCAGGAAGCAGAGACCGTTGATGCAGATGATGGAAGTCAGATCGAGCTTGGGACTGTTGGGGGAGGTATTACAAATTTTGTTCAAAACAAAACTTAGGTATTTCTAATAATATTATTTATTGATACAGATAACGAACAATTCGACCTTTGGAGTGAGCATTACAAAATGGTTCAACGCTCCAGACAAACTGCGGAAGACAATGCCACTGATGTTGCAGTAGAAGTTACCCTACGCAATATCTAAGGAGCCCGATCTCCCAACTTAATCAAGACCCGCTGATCACATGGAGGGAATTGTCTGGGGCATATCCTATTTTATCAAAGATAAGATTTATCAATTGTGGCAACGTCTGTGCCGTCTGAAAGACTCTTTTCTAAAGCCGGACAGACGTTGACACAAGCAAGAAATCGTTTAAAGGGAAAGAAGCTGTCAAAATTATTATTTTTATATAGCATAGAGAAGAAATTTTGGGAGCTATAAAAATTATTAAAATCACATAGTTATTTGTTGTTGTTCGAGATTTTTAGTATACTGTTTTTTTCAATATAAATATTTAACTAGTTCTTGTTGGAGTTGTTGGTACGATTTCTTTGTTTTTTATCATGAAATCAGAATTGTATTTTTTCGTTTACTTATCTAATATAATAAAGTTATTGGATTATGTGTCTGTATTAAGTACCAAAATTTATCTCATACGATTCGCGATACATCGATATTTAGTCCAAATATCGATGTATCGAGAAGAACCGATACTTTTGCTTTTGATATAGCATTTGATACCAGTATCGATGTTTTCTTGATTTTGTGCATCCCTAAAGGAGGGGCCTTTTGAATCGATAGAAAGACCAGGTGAACACACTAAGGGAACACATCGTTGTTTAAATTCTTCGTGGTGTTACTCAGAATTGAACGAAACTAAATATTTAAGGAAATGGATGCTATACTCACCATCAACAAAGAAATTGTACTGTTTTTGCTGCCGATTATTTGCATCTGAGTGCGATACCAACATAAATAAATTTATTTCTGGCTTCTGTCAGTGGTGGAAATTAAATCCAAAAATATCACAACATGAATCATCGCCTGAACACCTAACAAATTTAGAAAAATGGAAAACACTCTTTATGGGCCTGAAACTCAATAAAACTATCGACAAAAATAATCAGAAGATTTTTACCGAAGAAACTAAGAAATGGAGACATATTTTACATCGTCTTTTGGATATTACACTATTTTTAGCACAGCAGAACCTTGCTTTCCGCGGCCATCGCGAAGATGTTTCTTCCGAAAACAGAGGAAATTTTTTAGAATTGGTGCACTTGATGGCGAAATATGATCCAGAATTGAAAGAGCATTGCTTAAAACTTGAACAGTCTACGGGTGGGGCAAAGAGAGTACCTTCTTACTTGTCAAAAGGGATACAAAATTAATTTATTTTAAGTTTGGGGGAACATGTTAAGGAAAAAATTATTGCAGATCTAAAAAAGGCTAAGTACTATGGAATAATTTTTGATAGCACTCCCGATGAAAGCAGAACTGATCAAATGAGTCAAATAATTAGATACGTTCATGTCGAAGATGACACTGTGGAAGTTCGGGAATCCTTCTTAGGGTTTTTTGTATGTCGGGAAAGACTGCAGAGGATATGTCAAAAGATATTCAAAAGCGGCTGGAAAAGGATGGGCTGGATATTGCGTTGTGTAGAGCTCAAGGTTATGATAATGCCGCTTCTATGTCAGGTGTACACGGAGGAGTCCAGCGAAAAATCCAAAAGCTCTGTTCAGTCCCTGTGCTAATCATTCCTTAAATCTTTGTGGCGTCCATGCATTCTCATGCGTTCCCTCTAGCGTCACCTGTTTTGGAACTGTAGAAAAGTTATATTCATTCTTCTCGTCCTCTACACATCGATGGGAATTACTTTTAGAAAAAACTGGAAAAAGTTTAAAACGTTTGTCTGATACTCGCTGGAGTGCTCATTTCGATGCAATCAAAGTTATAAAAGAAAATGTGGAAACAATTGTGAGCACTTTGGAAGATATGCAAGATCCATCCAAAGCAAACCTGGATACAAGATCAGAAGCAAGTTTGCTCATTCCAGCTATATGTGATATTACCTTTTTGACTTACAATAAATTTTGGCATACTGTACTGGAGGAAGTAAATTTAGTCCAACACTATTTACAGTCTCCGAAAATGACTTTGGATTAAGGACTCATCAAACTCAAAAAAGCCCTGAATGAGTTTCTAGTCACGGAACGAAATACAATTATAGACAATGCTGTAACTTTTGGCACTAAAATATGCAATGATATGGACATTAACATTGACCGTCGAGGAAGAAGGATAAAAAAACATTGCCTGGTGAACTAGCTCATGATGTTGGATTGTCAATTCAAGAAGAAGTTCGTCGATCGATGTTTGAATGCATCGACCGATTTATACAGGAACTGTCGCGACGATACACGGCCATGAAGGAAATCAACAAACATTTCCAAATTGTTGATACAAAGTTTATGCTTGAAGCTTCCGATGACGCCCTGGCTCTAGCACTGGACAATCTGGTAGAAATTTACAATGAGTTTGATAAGGAACAGGTGCTGCCAGAAATAAAAAGGTATCGTAGGCATTTACATGCCACCGATAAAAGTATGGACGCTGCTAGTAGATGGACAGCCCAAGAAATCCTTCAATTTATAATTAAATGGGACTTCAGTGAATCATTACCCTGTACATCACTTATACTCTAATACTTCTTGACCATTTGTGTTTCAGTTGCATCATGCGAGAGATGTTTTTCTAAATTGAAACTAATCAAAAATTATCTTCGATCTACGATGAATCAAGAACGGCTAGTCAATCTGTCCATTCTGTCAATTGAAAGAAAAGTTTCAAAAGAAGTAGATTTCAACGATGTTATTGAGAAGTTTAGTAAAATGAAGGCACGAAAACATCTAAAATAGTTACTGAAAATGATAAATATAATTAATATAAAATACATTACTACCTCGATCTGATATAATAATTTGTAAGAGCTTTGTTTTCAGATATGAAATAAAACTTACTTTCTACTTCTATTATTCAATGTTTCTTTTGATTATTTCTGCTGGTCACTTTACTGAATTTTGATTCTAACTTTCTAACCGATTCCATCTTTATACATTACTATTGTTACTAAGATGCAAGTTCAAAATTAATGCCAGTGACGATTACCAATAAGCATACATAAAAACTTGTGAATTATTAGTTTCTTATTAGCTGAACACGTGCATTAGTTTAGTATGGTAATGGTTAAATTTCGACTTGAGCATTGTGTAGTGTGTACACACATTATAAATACTTGATTCTGTTTGTCAGCCATTACATCTATATTATTTATTTTTTACAAAATATGCACTAGAAATACTTCATTTTCTAAGCACGCCATGGCGGGGGCAGGGGCCTAATTTAAATTTGCCGCCCCGGGCATCCGACGGCCTCAGTCCGCCACTGATCCATTTCAGTATCCTTGAAAATGGAAATAAATATTTCCGAAAGCTTGGAAAAACTTTAAAGAGTATTCTGTCTTTCATTTGCTGTAATCCCCAATATTTACAAGTTTGAATTCCAACTAATCAGCAACGATTACCTCTCTCTATTATATCAATAGGAATGGGGTTCTACCAGACCATCCAGACTGAATATGGAGACATTGCAGTGACAAACCTGAAAAATTGGTCCATGAGCAAGATGAAGTTGGCGAGGGAGTATAATCGGAGAATTTTCTTACTACAATGTAGATTAACCGGCACAACACCACTACACATTCAGGCAGCCCTAACACCAGTCACAAAATTCTGCCACGCACAGGACCAGCACACGACCACGGACTTAGGTTTAAGGTTGGGAAACAAACTTTTAAATATCGATATAACCAACAACCAAAAAACAATAAATAATCTTGATTCTGCTCTTGTGTCTTTAAAAAATGAAATTATTTCTCTGACTAATGAAGCTATTTTTAACAATTTTGCTAGTAAACAGACACGTCAATATAACAGACTTTTTCCCAAAATTAAAACAAAAAATATCAACAAACTTAATTATTTAAAACAAAATAACTTTAACACAAAATTAAATACTAAAGAAAATTGGATAAAAAATCTCACTGACATCGAGATCCCACAGGATGTTCTAAAATTTCTATCAATAAAAGATTTTCTTACTGGTATTGAGTATATTTTGTCTCAAAATGATAACTCACAACAACGAACAATTCTTACAGCAAAAGCCACAAATATTCTCACTAATTACATAAATAAAGACACAAAGTAAACTCTTTTTACCACTCCTTACATAATAAACCTAAAAAATTCTTAAAAGAAAACCAGGATCTTATTCTTACAAAATCAGACAAAGGTAACGTGACGGTCATTATGAGTAAAGAACATTACAAACACCGTTCCAATGAACTTATAACTAACGATTCATCATACACACAAATTCGTAGTGACCCCACGTTGCAAATACAAAAAAGTCGAACACTTTGGTGAGGGTTCTGTTCGATGCGAAGCAAATAGATAAGGTAACAATACTTAAACTAACCAGCTATAAAAGCATAACACCAAAATTTTATGCATTACCGAAAATTCCTAAACCTACTTTATCAATACGACCCATAGTGGCCTCTATACAAGCTCCTACAGAGCTCATTGCTTCGTTTCTGACAGAAATTCTTACCAGAGCATATGATTTTAATAATGATTATTATATGAAGGACTCTTTTGAGGTTGCAGAAACTTTTAATAATAAAATATTTCCTAAAAATCATGTTATTGCAAGCCTCGATGTAGTGTCTCTTTTTAGCAATGTGTACCTTAACGCAGTACATAGAGCCATTTATAAGAATTGGTTAAGAATTAGCAATTGTTGTAAAATAAATCAAGATACCTTTATTGAATTAATTAATGTTCTTTTTATAACACTTATTTTTCTTTCAACAACAAATTTTATAGACAAACTTTTGGCACTCCTATGGGAGCTTCTATCTCACCTATTTTGGCAGCTTACGTAATGGATGATTTGCTAGACACAGTCTTACCAGTTCTTTCATTTAATGTTTTTTCTTAAAAAAATATGTCGATGACATAATTTTAGCACTTCCTAGGGACGGACTTGAGGAGATAGTAGAAACTCTAAATAGCTACGATCCTTATATACAATTCACAATGGAAAAAGAAGACAAAAACCAATCGGTTCCATTTTTGGATACCAGACTTATCCGGACCAATGATAATAAAATTATCACAGATTGGTACCGTAAACCTTGTTGTTCAGGAAGATTCCTAAACTACCACTTATACCATAGACATTCCATAAAAGTGAATTTAGTAAAACAAATGAAAAAGAGTTTTGAAAGTCTCTCATCAGTCGTTCCATGGCAAGAATCTTAGAATACTTTTTAATCTTTTTTCAGACTATTCATACCCAAAAACACTTTTAAATAAGATTTTGTTTAGTACACCATCCATTTTACCACAACAAAATAACAGAAGGTCAATACTGACAGATGTCAGTGATGAACTTTTCTCCTCTCTGGATCGCCAAGAGTTGTCTCAAAATATCATTATTTCACATAATATAAATAACGAAATTATAGTAGAACCCTCTATAAATCAAGATAACCTCCCGAATAACGAAACTAACGATAACATTACACAACAAACCTCAAACAATTGCTCTTTCAATACCTTAGCTTACATTAGAGAAACGTCGAAAAGACTGCCTCACTTATTAAAATTTAATAATAATATAAAAATTGCAAACAAAACAGTCCTTAAAATAGGGTCATTGCACTCTAAAGTCAAAGATAAAACACCGTTACAATCCCTGTCGGATGTAGTTTACAGTATCCCTTGCGCAGAATTTGACCTAATATATATAGGCCAAACGTCAAGACCACTATCTGGAAGAATAACTTCCCATAGAAGTGACTGTAGACTGCACCCGAAGAGATGTGCTCTGGCAACTCATGCAAATAATACGTAACATTGATTATGGTGAGACTAATTTTGGCAATACAAAAGAATTATAAAAAACGCCTTTTTCAAGAAATTGTGCACATTGCGCAAACGTCTAACACAATGAATAAAAGAACTGATATTGAGCATTTGAGCGAAATATATTCAAATCTAATCGATATTGATAAAAATTTCAGAAACCGACACAATGTTTCCTCTCTTTCAAGTATAAATTCGTAAATAAAATGAAGAAATCACAATTTTTCCAAAACTATGTTTCACTATGCTAAATAGGCACATAACGCCGTTCTCTTTTACACATTTCTGTTTATTGGCAGGAAAGTTCAAAATTTTATTATTGACTCTTTAAAACTTTCTTGCAGCAAATAATAAATACAAAATTCAAATTATAATTAATATTACAATTCTTTTAATATAATGGATTCTAAACAAAACTTAATAAAAAAGAAATTTTACCAATTTTCAAAATAAATGCATACCAAATTAAAATACAACTTTTACTAACTTTGAATTCTTCTTACTTAATAATTTTTTTTTTACAAAACCCAAATTAGAATTTTACAAATAAATCTTTTCTTTAACAATTTAATCTATTTGTCATACCAAGTATAATTAAGTAAAAGTTGTTACAAAATTCTGTAAAAATTAATTTTAATACTTTATCGGGACATATTACCGGACATATAAGAAAGTAAGTTACACGACAAACCGTAACCTCAAACACAACCAGTGCGTTTCCTAACCTTTTAAATAACTGTCTTTCAACTGTCTTGTCACATGTCAGATTAAACAGGTGGTTTGTGAATGAAACTGTTAATTCGAATTCGTTAATTAATTATGTAAATCTTAGCATAATTTTATCCGATTGCTTTCTCTTGGTGACTTCAGATTGTTCTTACGTCTTGCAATGTTAATAGTTTTAGTTTTTAATTATGAACATCATATGAAATAACCTCAACAAAGATGTAAGTTCGTAACACTCTTTGCTTAAATTGTATAACCTTACATCGTACTTTGTATCCATTTCAGTATCCTTGAAGCTTGGAAAAACTTTAAAAGAGTATTCTGTCTTTCATTTGCTGCAATCCCCAATATTTACAAGTTTGAATTCCAACTAATCAGCAACGATTACCTCTCTCTATTACATATATATATATATATATATATATATATATATATATATATATATATATATATATATATATATATATATATATATATATATGTATACTGTATCAAAGGCTACTTTCTCACCTCGAAAGTAGATTTTGTACCATACCAAGTCACCTCATATATACCGTTCCCACCTCAACATTTTGAGGTGACAACGATTTACCATATTTCTTCCATGAGTTGTTTCAACATTCCGTCAGATGGCGTTTTACGAAAAATGTGCCTGAGTTGGGATCGCATCATTTTATACCAGTAATTTGTCTTTTTAGTTCAAGCGTATATCACCAGCGCTAGTGTCGTTTTTCTGTTTAGATACGGAACGCGCAATGTCACCCTCACTAGTGTATTGCCTATATTATTAAAAAGAAGTAGAAATTGGAGCGGCGTAGTCGCCTCAAACATATCGCAACACTGCATTAGACAAATAGTAACGAGAAATACTTTTGGGAATCACACCAATTTCTTAGGTGCCACGTTTTGTTATATGCGTAAATTTTTTTACTTTCAGTGCTGTTATAATGAGCCATAGAAGTAAACTTATGGTAAAATTGGCACAGGTAAGTACATATTATGTTTTTTATTACTTTGGTCGTTGGATTGACTAATTAATACTTTTGTGAATATACAGGGTGTTATTTAATAAGTGTCCGATATTTCAGAGAGTGATTTTTCAAGTATTTTTAAGGTAAAAGTTCCTATGAACGTGTGGTCTAAGATGCTTCGCTTTCAAGATACAGGGTGTCAAAGTTTTATTTTTATTTATGTTTTTCTGCATAATTTCCTAAATAATGCCGATTTCCGAACGAAAATTGGTACCTGGGGTTTTTGACATGAGAAATTTGAATTTGTTCTTAATTTAGCTCTTACTTGTAGAGGGCGCTAGCCTACATGTATATTCTCACTTTCAAAGGCTCATGACTTTTGTACAGCCCTGTATTTACATTTTTGTTAAAGAAATGGATTCCTTAGTCATTTTACGTAAAAAAGGTACTCTTATTAGATGACGCTAGGAGCAATCGTTTTCGAAATATTTTAGTTTGGTTTGGTTTGGTTTGAAATCGATGCATGTGTTTTGAAAAAATGAAACAATTTTGTAAATTAACTTTTTAATCACATGAAATATTAAAAAAAAAATAACAGACGAACACTAAATAAAAACAGGATGAAAAACCAGATCAAAATCACAATAAATGTTGGAAATGGCCCACCCCTGCCTGTAGGCACGCATCCAATCTTCCTCATTGATTCGCGTACCCTCTGGAAAATTCCTGGAGTATTTTCAATCGTTCTACAAGAGTCCATTATTTGATTTCAGTTCTTCTTCATTTTGAATAGGTGTTTGGTAAACTAATATTTTTAGATGTCCCCAAAGGAAATAACCAAACTATTAAGGTCTGGCGACCTAGGAGGCCATGGTTAAGTCCCTCCCTACTTAATAGGGATATAATAAATATCCACTAAAATTTTCCATACCAGAAAAATGAGAAATATTTAACGTAAACGCTACTTTCCTGGTGTAGCTTGTGTCCGGCTGTTCTATTTCTACCACTAGGTTAAGGATCTGCAAATCTTCGATATCTGGCTGGTCCGTTCGAACTGCAATCTGACGGGTGACTAGCTTTTCTCAGATGTTCCTGTTTCTCTTAACCGACCGTGGATTCTGAAAAGTTTTGGAGTTGGAACTCATGCGATTCGGGATAACGGCTCCTGATACAAACGTTTAGCTTCATAAGCATTTCCATTAGCAAGTCCGTGAATGTAAAAATGCAATGCCCAGCATACTCAGCATTTGGTAAAATTTACCATTTTAAAAACCCACCAATATTTATTACCTACTACTCAACTGTACGTCAAAGTACGTCAAAATTGTATTATGTCTGAATTTTTACATGACAACACAAACAAAATGCATTGACTAGGCTACTTGATAAAACCGTCATTTTCGGCGGTCTTTACTTAGCATATTTGTTACTAAGCGTATGCATCGATTATTTTAAACTAAAATATTTCTGAAAACGGTTGCTCCTAGCGTCATCTAATAAGAGTACCTTTTTACGTAAAATGACTAAGGAATCCATTTCTTTTAACAAAAATGTAAATACAGGGTTGTACAAAAAGTCATGAGCCTTTGAAAGTGAGAATATACATGTGGCTAGCGCCCTCTACAAGTAAGAGCTAAATTAAGAACAAATTCAAATTTCTCATGTCAAAAACCCCCAGGTACCAATTTTCGTTCGGAAATCGGCATTATTTAGGAAATTAGTGCAGAAAAAACATAAATAAAAATAAAACTTTGACACCCTGTATCTTGAAAGCGAAGCATCTTAGACCACACGTTCATAGGAACTTTTACCTTAAAAATACTTGAAAAATCACTCTCTGAAATATCGGACACTTATTAAATAACACCCTTGTCTGATAAATCAATCACGCCAAAAACAGCAAATGGGATTTGGAGAAAATTTTTAATAATAATATTGATCGAGACAACACAATATACTTATTATTCCGGTAAATTCTTGTACAGGTTGTCCCAAAATTAAAAAGAACGTCACTAGTTCTATTTGTTCTTTTGGTTTTTAGATATTTATTTCATATTCTAAATTAGGAAAAAGGTTATTGTACAGAGTGTTACAAAAGTATGATTTTTATTATTTCGTTTTTTAGTTTATTTAGTTTTTAGTGGTAACTACGTATTTGGGCTATAGAAATATTTTTTGTACAGTGTGTTTTAATGCGCCTCTTATAAATATTATAATGGTCTCACTTTTAAAATTGAAAACGTTCGACAAAATATCTTAATATGTTTTCTATTTAGTTAGAAAAATCGACGAAATTGAACAAATCGTTCATATTGTATTGAAATTTGGTACCCTGTTCATAACCGAGATTGGACATAAAATACATTTTATCCCGGTAAATTGTTATACTAAGTATTTAAAAATAATTTCTATCTATTAATATATCAGGAATTATATTTTAATTTAGTTATAAAGAGATAAAGTAAGCCAGATGTAAATTTGATATACATGATGTCCCAAAAGTAATGAAATATAGTTCATTTGTTTTCTCTCTGCGCACAATTAACAAGGTAGATGTAAAGGATACTAATTTTTATTAAGCTGTACCTGATTTTAACCATTTTGGTAATATAAAAACTATGTTATAGTAAGTTTATTAAGGTAATAGGGAGTATACAGGATATTTGGTAGGTCGATGCAAGAGTAAATTAAGGAGGTGATAGGAAAAGTCATTTAAACCTAATTAAACTAAACATACCTTAGTACAAAGTCTTAAGCTTCGTACAGACCTGAACATTTTGCCGAACGACAAACAAAGCAACGAACCGAATGACGAGCATAGTTGTGAACGATCTTTTTTATTTCGGCGAACCAAACAACGAACGGAACGTTTTAGCTGTTCCCATAAGTTGTTTTTAGTATTTCGAAATATTGCTTTGTGTTTTGTAAGTGCGACGTAGGTATAATTAGTCTAAAATGAATAAAAGTTTAGAAGCAGCAGCAGCTTACATTTATATTCATTATGCATTAAATACAAAAAAGAAAAATTATCTATTGAAAAATTTATATTTGATCTTTATTAATACCTAATTGTTGAGCAATAATTTTATCCCAGGCATCTTTCTTTTTAATTCGATTGTAGTGTTGTGAATGTCTTGCCATCCACAATAAATCTTTCTTTTTATACACATTAATTTTCCATTCCATTGTGAAAAATTAAAGCTTCACACAACCACCCCATGTAGTTATACTAAATAAATCGCTGTAGTAAGGCATGTTCAAAGATTTGTTCGCTGTTTGTAAGCCAGCGAAAAAGTCTTTGAACATCAATCCGCTGTTCGCTGTTTGTAAGCCGAAGGTAGTGAGGCTCGCGATAACTCTACTTCGTATGCAAAATGCCATTTTTTTTAAACGAGATCAAACGTAAAAGAATACTTAATTTTATTTAAAATTTAAGAAAAAACGCCTTGCTTTGTAGGTTAAAATAAGGCGTTACTGTGACCACGATTTTGACACAGCTGCTAATAAGGGTAACAACAATATAAGTAAGCGGCAGTGAAGTGTACTTCTTCTGCCGCCGGCCCTAAAAGTAGTTTTAGTGTAGTAAGGCGCTATAAAGGACTGCCTTACAGTGCCTCTTATGTTTATAGAGTTCTATTATTTTCTATATTCTATAGGTAGTGATGTTTTTTTTGACGTTTGGCGAAAGTAATTTTTATTAGTCAAAAAAAACTTTTTTTGAAAAAGCCGAAAACCTTAAGACTTTGTACTAAGGTATGTTTGGCTTCCCCAAGACTTTGCAGCGACCCACCAAACACCCTGTATAATGGATTTTTTAAAATATTTCAACAAAATGTATTGAGCAAAAAGAATATAAGACGTAAATTGGTGATATCTATCAGCGAATAGATACTTGCTTATTTCGCAAGGTTCAAATAGCAAGGTAGCGTCCTTTAAGTAAATGTGTGAAAAAAAACATTTTTATTTAGAAAAAGTTCCGACGTTTCGACATTTTTATTGGTAATCCAATTATCAAGTTACTTTAAAAATTACATTTAAAAACTCTTAAAATATTATAGACTAATAAAAGAGTTTTTCTCTAAATATTTCTAAATAAAAGTTTGAAGACAATTTTCTTGCTTTTTTACAATAAATTTCAATAAAGTTACCATTTAACATAAGCTCTGCTTGATAGGGGAAGAACGCATCAACTAATCCAGCTATTAATCAGGAAAATACAACATGTGAAATGGGGAAATCCACGGTACACTCTAGATATAAGAAACAAAAATTAATCTTAAATGAGGTTAAAAATAATCATTATTATATGCATTAACTAAATCGGAAAATGAAAATAAAAAACATGTGTCATCTACAACGGAAAACAACCGTTGCGACAATATAGAAACCATGGAAAACAAAAGTGCAAATATGGCTTGGGTAAGTTCAAAAAATTAAACTAAGTTTAAAAAAGTAGTAAACACTTGCTTTAATTTATTTAAAATTTGCATAGCTGCAGAGTTTTTTATTATGTTTTCATTCTCAACCACAGCCACAAATATAAAAGCAAATATAAACATTAAATACTCTTTTATCTAATTATTAGATTTTAAAAGATCATTCTTCATAAATAAAAGAAAAAAATAACCCCTATTTTTTATTAAACATTTTAAATTATTTATTATTATATAAAATTGAAAAAAAATGCAAAAAAGATGGATATTTCATTAAGTTGGTTTCTATGTGTTTTAGTTAAACCGCTGTGTTGCAGATTTAATACTTTTAGGTCACTCATTTGTGAAATTAAAAAAAAATCAAAAATTAAATATTATTAAATAAATTTAGGTATACATATGTGATAAGCATAAAAATAAACCTAAAGTTACATAAAACAGAGAAAATAGTAAGTGCAGAACTTATATCATAGTTTACTATTCTACGCAGCTTGAAAAAATGTATTTAGTACAATGTCGAAAAACTTTTTAACAATTTATCTGCAAAAGGTCCTAAGAGAATTTTTTTAATATTCACATTTTTAGGACTGGGTAAATACACATTTTCAAAATGAGTCGCCGTCAACACAGATATCTGAAAATAATGTAAAACCTAAAAACTGCGGATCATGTTCTGGGTCAGAAAATTGCAGCTGCTCCTTTGTATCAGAAACTACCTTACCCAGCAACATAGATGTAAAAGACATATCTTTTAATTTGACGTATTTTGAGGATCTTTGCAATCACGTAAGATATTAGTTAACAAAATAAAAAATAAAAATATTTTATTTGCCGTCGCTTGCTTAAAGATTTTTTATTTTTAAATTTATAAAAAAATAACAGGTTTACTTTTTTAGGACTCGGTATTATCTGAAGAAATACCTTTTCAAGCTGCAACTATGTTTCTGCCTAAAAATGATAAAGACATTAGTTCATCCCAATGCTTAACAACAACTGATTGTGAAAACAGTAGCGCTTTTATTACGGCAAATAATTTGACAAGGGGATATTGTCCAACAACTAAAATAATTGATTTAGTCAAGCACGGTATAAATAAAGATTCGAAAATACCAATAAATGATCAGCAAGATGCAGTAAGTCAGTCTGTAATCTTTAATGTACGTATATTAGACAAAAGTTTTCAAAAAGTAATAATGAAATGGTATGAAAATTCTAAGTAACAACCTATTAGGGTATGATCAAATTTTAAAAATATTTATTACCTGAGGATTATTTTTTATTTATTTTATTAAGATTAATTTATTTTTTAATAAGGATAGATATTTAAAAAAAAATAAAACTATTTTTTTAGGATACCAAAGAGGTAAATAAAATTCCACAGTATGAAGGCACTAATGTTAAACCAAGTGAAGGCAATTATTTATTGCCCCAAAATCCCTATAATTTTACCGATAATAGTTCTATTAAATCCAATAATGATAGAGATACTGGCAAAGATTTTAAACTAGATGAAGAATATAGTTCTTCGACAACTACTGATTCTAAGAGCGAGACAAGTGATTCACATTGTGATATAAGTAAAGAAAAACTGCATAAAAATAGAACAGAATATAAAGAAAGAAATAAATGTAATCTAATAAAACATAACGAAAATTTACTGGTAAATACTAGTTCAGCTTCAAATATGTCTACATTTGGAACAGTTAGTAAAGCTTAATAAAATTTTTCGAGTTTTTTAATTATTTTCCGTTACAGAGCAAATATGATAGTACTAAGAAGGACACCCGATGCAAATTTTGTAGCCTTAATATTATTTCAAAAAATTTTGTCAGGCACATGGAAACATATCATAGAAACGAAAATGAAGTAAAAAAGATTTTAGAGTATCCCAAAAAAGTAAGGAGAGGAGATACGCTTTCAGCCTTTTAAGAAATAACACCAATTTTGATTTATATATAAATGGAGTAATACGACCAAATTGAATAGAATCCAAACAAGATACAGAACTATTTTATCCTTGCATTTACTGTAAGGGGTTGTTCAAGAAAACGTATCTAAAACGTCATACAAAGAACTGTCAGTTGCAAAAAATGTCAGCTAAAAACAAAAATCATAAAACACATAAGGATTATATATCATCATCGCAAACTCTGACAGCGTGTGCAAGAGATCCTACGAATACAATATCCAAACTTAATGTCAAAGAACAAGTAAGTAGGTTTTTAAAATGCCTAAAAAGTTAGAGAAATAAAATTTTATGTTAAAGGTAACTAATTTTCTATAATAACTTTCTATATAATACACACTGCTTTTTATTAACTTTTAGCTGTCAAAAAATTTTAAAAACATATTGATATAAGTTAAAGAAATATTACTTTTTGCAATGGAGTTATTTCGTGGAAAGAGACTTTAAGTTTTTTATTTCACCCTATCTTAGGTGAAATAAAAACTTAAAGTCTCCCTCCACGAAATTTATTAAATTTCCTTGGTCAATATCCAAGAATTAGCCTAGGTAATTATAGGCCCAACATGTTTCGAACTTTGTAATGTCCACCATCAGGTGCGTGATAAAAGAATTATACCGATAGGAAGAGACGATGATACACAATAGAGATTAATGGCTAAAATAGCCATTATTTTTAGGTTTTAATTTAAGCCATTTATCTCTATTTTATATTATCGATATCGTTTTCTATCTGTATAATTCTTTTAGCACCATCCTGATGATGGACATTATTATATCCGAAACATGTCGGGTTTGTATTATTTGCGCTATTTCTTGGATATTGGCAAAGAACATTTAATAAATTTAGTGGAGGGAGACTTCAAGTAGGTTTATTTTACACTATAATGACGATAAACATGCATTAAACTCAACTTACTCAATTCTTATCTTTGTTTTAGGTTTTCAGTATCATGAAGGGCGATGAAATAGCTTATGAAGCAAAAAAGATTTACTTATTGCGCATTTTGGGGAATCGTACCTTAAAAAGCATAAGAGGGAACGAAAAGAGTATGCCTGTAGCAATAGGATGCGTGAACTGTCACGACTTCTAATAGCTTGTCGTAAAATAATACAACATGATAGTGCTTCTTTAAAAGATATTCTTAAGCCTAAACATTTTGACACCATTCTCTCTGCAACGCGAGATATTGCAGGTTACGACCCTCAAAATAAAAAGTTTAACGCTCCCAGTTTACCAATGCATCTAGGGACGTATTTAAAGCTTGCGTGTGATGAACTAACCCACCTAATTCTTAAAGAAAGTAATGGTTTTACCTGTAAATCCAAAGAAGAACGCCAAGAATGGCAACAAGAAATAAAAAATTTTAAAAAGTTGGTCGAATCTAGGTGGAACACTGAAATATCTTCACTTGCTAATAAAGACTTGCAAGAAAAGCGATGGAATAAA
This sequence comes from Listronotus bonariensis, assembly GCA_014170235.1. Taxonomy (NCBI): domain Eukaryota; kingdom Metazoa; phylum Arthropoda; class Insecta; order Coleoptera; family Curculionidae; genus Listronotus; species Listronotus bonariensis. The sequence continues at coordinate 200,972 of JACEGR010000799.1, forward strand.
CCACAACTAATTCCGTTAGTAAGTGACATTAAGATATTTAGAGATGAAACTTTAAAAATTGCAAATGATTGCCAGACTGAAATCCTTAATTATACAGATGATATTGATACCTATGTTACATTCACTAACTGCATACTAGCCCTACTAATTTTATTTAATAGAAGAAGAATAGGTGATGTGCAATTTTTAAAAGTAAAGGACTATCTGTATGAAAGACATTCAAACTTTGTCGATTTTGAAAATGCCTTAACAAAAGGCGAGATGGTTTTGACTCAGCAATATAAGAGAGTTGTGAATGGTGGCAAAGGATCTCGCGCGGTAGTGATTTTGGTCCCACCTCTACTACAAACATTTATAAAGACCTTACTCGAAAGTCGCGAGAAATATGTATCGGCCGAAAATGAATACCTGTTTAATAACCCCAAGAGCACAATTAAATGGAGCCAGGGAGATATTGCAATAAGGAATTTGACAAAGAGGATGTGCCTAAAGCATCCGGAAGCAATATCAAGTAATAAGCTACGAAAACATATTGCGACAGTTACGCAAATTCTTAATTTATCAAAAGAGGAAAGTAGGCAGTTTTCAAAGTTCATGGGTCATACAGAAAAAACTCATGAAGAGTTCTATGAGTAAGTTTTTGTTATAATACATAGTATTTTCTCTATTAATTCTACATTCTCTTCTAACACCTGATACATACGCAATTTTGGACCCATTTGTTTTCTTAACAGCTGCGCAGAACCTTTTTGTGTGCACGCATACACATGTGTCAAAATTCTTAATCCTCATAATTTACATTTAAAACTTACGAACTTCTACACATTTTACATATTTATAAGTTGTGTATTTTTAGATTGCCGGTTGATATTTATCAAACGGCAAAGGTCTCCAAAATTTTATTAATGATGGAAAAGGGATCATTGCCTGTGCAATATAAGGGCAAGTCCTTATCGGAAATTAATTTGGATGAAAATTTCGATTATCCAGAAGAAGAGGATGACACTTACGACAATCACAAATTAGACAAAAAAAACAAAAACAAATTTATGTGACAGCCTAAAATATCAAGAAGTAACTGAAAACAAAGTTTCAGAAGATAAAGCAGTTGCAACCACTTCTAGGGCTACTTTATCTTCTGAAGTTGAACACCCGGAAAATACTTCAGATTCTGATGATGACGTTTTTATTAACAGAAAGAAAAAGAAGATTATGAAAAAAAATGTAAGTTTAAAAATAAATTGATTTTTCCTACGACCACCTACGAAAATTACTTATTTCGCACACTTTTGTTTTGTAGAAAGCTCCAAATATCGCACGCTTGTCGAAAGCAAAAAGCACATGTACTTTTTACTTTCGAACAAGCATATTTCCTTTGAGAAAGTAAAACGCACATGTACTTTTTACTTTGGAAAAAGCAAATGTGATTTTTACTTTTTGCAGTATGTGCACGAATTTGAGTTTTCTAAAGAATTTAAAGGACTAAAGAGCGCAAATTTGTGGTCGTAGGAAAAATTGTGTACATTACTCGTGAATAAAGTGAATTTCATACACTCGCGAAAACATCACTACTCGTGTGAAATTCATCGCTTTCTTTACTAGTAATGTAATATACTATTTCCTACGACCACCTACGAAAATGACTAATTTCCCACCCTTTTGTTTTGTAGAAAGCTCCAAATATCGCACGTTTGTCGAAAGTAAAAAGCACATGTACTTTTTACTTTCGAACAAGCATATTTCCTGTGAGAAAGTAAAACGCACATGTACTTTTTACTTTCGAAAAATCGTGCTTTTTACTATCTGCAGTATTTTAGAGTGCGAAGTTTAGAGTTTTCTAAAGAATTTAAAGGAATAAAGAGCGCAAATTTATGGTCGTAGGAAAAATTGTGTACATTACTCGTGAATAAAGTGAATTTCATACACTCGTGTGATTTTCAAAACATCACTACTCGTGTGAAATTCATCACTTTCTTCACCAGTAATGAAATATGCTATTAAAATTTGTACGTCTATTATTGTAGTAAACAATTTGCTTATCATTTGCAGGTTGGTCGAGTGAAGAAATCAAAATGTTGACAAAAGCTTTTGGCGCTCAAATTAAAAATAAGGTGTACCCTTCATTTCCAGAAATAAAACGATTTATAAATGAAACGGGAATAAAGAGAAGCGTTCCGGTCATAAAATCAAAAATTCAGCATTTAATTAAAAAGAAGATTTAAAAAAAAATAATAATAAAAGAATCTTAGTAATAAACATAAAAAAATGCTTTATCATATCTGAAAGTTGTTTTATTTATTTATTTTTTATACGTACTTGCCTTAAAAGTAACTCAAAATATACAAACATTGTGCTTGTAATATATCATCAAATATCTTTGCCACCTCAAAAAATGTGGCAACATTGCCTGAGGTGTGTAAGTAGTAGCTATATCTGATAGCCTATATATAACGCTGAGGTAACTCCGCATTTTATATAATTTTTAATATTTTTTAATAAGTTTATCAGTAAGTTTTTAGGTAAACTGTTTACCACATTTTTGAGACGCAACCATTGGCCCAGTTCTCGTCTGGCGTCTTGTTAAGATTTTATTTTATTCGATTAAAATAATTTCAACCGAGTGCTAATGAACCTTTGTTTATAGATTGAAACCTTTGTATTGTAAGTAACTTAATATTAAATATTTCAATATTTTAATTCTTTTAAAGTAATAATAACTTTTATTATATTGTGCAAGAACATAATAGTTTCTTCATAATGTATAAAAGTTTTAATTTTCTGAAAATGTTAAATAAACTTTTTAATTTTATTCTGAAAAAAAGCCAAATAATGTTTTGTTTAAACCCCTTCAAAAGCTCAAAAGCTTCAACATACTTCAGACAGTCAGCAAAATACAAAAACTTTTCCTCTTCGCGAAAAACCACTCAGATAAGCAATCTTCTTTCATGGTAAAATGTCCTAGAAAAACTAATAAATTTCAGCCGCTAAATCCTACAAAAAGAGAAGCACAAGTGTTATTTAGTGTAACACTAGCTCGAAAACAAATCATTGCCGGCAAGGGAATTGACATGGCAAGTCCTAAGAAACTTCCTATAGGCATAAAAATAAAAGATAATAAAGTTAAAAGCATTAGCAACTTATGAAAGTCCCACTACGGTGATGACTGGAAGTCCAATTCAACATTAGGATATTTTAAAAATGTTTTCAAAAACAATGCTTAAAATAATAACGTACCGATGGAGAAGTCCAAATTTAATAATTATTTAATTTAAGTATTAACTTAAAACCATATTCTATTATAAAGCTTTTGTTTAAGTTTTTGCAAGAGTATTTTAGTACAATTTAACCTTATGTTATGATTTTGTATAATTCTTCATTTAAGAGAGTTTTTGTAGGTAACTGAGTTTTTTTATACCAAATTTAAAAATTATTTTTAAAAAACAAATTTAATTAGGGTTTTTATGTCATTAAATCACCAATAGTTCCCTTCAAAATGCGAAATGTCCAAAATCAAAATTTAAATTAAGAGACCATTTATGATTATTCATTCATAAAAATTGTAAAATATACATTTTTTGGGACGATCTTTAAGAAAACCATTACAAATTTTTTTATGGGACACAGAAAATTATGTAAACAGTTTTTTTGTTTTCTCAAAATTATGATAAGATGGGCATGTCGCGTTTTGCAAATATACCCCACAAATGACTCTGCACACTCGTATGACTTGTAGCACTCGTGCACAAACGTCATACTTGTTTTAAAAAGACTCTTTGCACAATATACTATTCTTATACATATTGTTGAATCGAAATGGCGCGGTTATTTCATTAAAAAGCCAGGGGATGCTTTTTTTTTTAACTAAAGAAAAATAAATCCATATTTTGTTAAATTTTAATCGCGCGGGTATTTCTTTCAAAAGCACACCCCTTTCCGGGACCATGAAAAAGATAACCCTGAACAAGTAAATTTTAACACAACAATGTATCCTCTAAAACAATACAATCATTGTCAATTATATGGACATGTTTTGGGATTTTTTCCTAAGTAGGTATACGAATAACAAAATTATACGGGGTGGCTCGTTTTAACTAAAATGAACAGTATGTCCTAAAACCATTGGTTTTTGAACTATAGAGTGTTAAAAATAAAAAATAAATGTGTTTTTTTTTATAATAACTTTTTACAAATTAAACGAAAACAAAAATTGGGGGACTCCTCAAAGGCATTAAAAGATATTTTTTTAAAATACAAGAAAAAAACAATTTTTACTAGTGATGTCCATGAAAGGTTTGGGGTTAATATTTTATAAGAAAAAAATGGCATGCTACGCCATTTTTCTAAAATAAAAATATTTATTAAAGTTTCGATTTAGTTTGGAACAAATCTTTTGACTTATTTATATTTAATGTACGATTTTCGCGCCATTTCTAGACATAGCCAATCCCGTATCTAATTAAAAAATAGTTAACAAAGGTAATTTTTTTACTGTACAATTTGATGGTAAAGATGTGAAATGGCCTAGCAATAGTTTTTATTTATTAACGCGAAAACCGTACATCAAATTAAAAAAGCCAGGAGATCAAATTTATTTCAAATTAAATGAGGATTTAAAAAATATTATTTTTGAAAATGTATCATAGTACCTTTTTCTTAATATTTACTGTAAAGTCCTCGTGCACAACACTGTTTTTTTTCTTGTCAGCCAAAAATCGTCTACTGATGAATGGGAGGCATTTCCATTTTTTTTAATTTCTATATTGGTATAAAATTTATTTAAAAAAAAAGCAATATTTTTTAAAATGTTTAACACCCGGTAGTTCAAAACGTAGAAAAAGAAGAGAAGAAGTTTAGGACATTTATGTTCATCTAAAGTTTTTTCTTATTATTCATTGTGGAACCAACCCTAAAAGTTGGTCAGTGGAGTTACTGAACTCCATGTACAGGGTATTACTTAAAGACAAGCTAATAATTAAGGGGGTGAATCTTGGATTCATTAAAAGAATAAAACTTTCCATGGACATATGTCCTAAACGTCTTAACTTTTGAGATACAAAGTTTCTTTCAAAAAAAAAACTAATAAACTAACTATCCTTTAACCATCTTTGTTTTAATTTAGCAATATCATTACTGGCATTAGGAGGGTAATTTATCATTAACTAAATTACATTTAATAAGTCTAGTGGCGTCTCAAGAGGCAACTGAAGAAATATTTCTAACAAAAATACGGTACGCCACTGACTGTGTAAATGTGTGTGCTTTCTTTAGATTAGGAAAATAAAAATACAGCTTTTATGTCCCTTTTTTTTAAATCTTGTTTAGTTTAAGAGAAAAACATAAAATTCACCTAATTGCATATTTTTAGACCATAAAAGAAGCATTGCGAGATCTTTTTCATTAAAAATTGGGTTTTATAATTTTTTATTAGCACTTATGTAACAAAAAGATTAAATACTTAAATAGGGTTTATATCAAGTATAACAGTTTTTACTAAAATAGTTGTTTTCGAAATTTTTGGTTGTTGGAAAATTTTAACACCCTGTTTCTTAAAAGTCAAGACGTTTAGGGCATATGTCCATAGCAAGTTTTTTCTTCAAATAAGTCCAATAATTACACTCTTAAATATTACCATGTGTTTAAGGAACACCCTGTATTATAATGGCCCTTCTGTTAATCCATTGCAAAACCATGTTCGTTTTGCGACGACACAAACCTTTAGTGTACATAAGAGCTTTGTTTAAGTGATGACTGCTTTTTTGAGTAACGGAGGAGAATTAATGGCTGGAGAAAGAAAGTTGTCCGATCTTCTCTAGGATCTACAGGGTGTCTAAGAATATGTGGGTAATCTCTTGAATTCATATAGAACACGTGAAAGTAATGTGACAAGTTCATATACATTTTTTTCCTATAGCCCCTCTTTACAGAGATATGTGCCCTTAAAGGACGCCGCTGGAAATAAGTTTTTCTTCAATAACTTTTATAGTACTTGGTGTTATAAAATATTTTTTAATAGGGTAAATACAAGTAAGGACTTTTTAAAATGGTACCTTTGTAAAACATTTGCCTTTATTTGTTGCCAGGGGCGGATTTACCCTTACACAATAGTGTTAATTATTTTTACACCATGTATAACAACATAATGAAATAAGTATTTTGGGTAGCTTAAATCCTTGGCTAAAAAAGCACTTCTGTTAGATCTCGATGGTGTGGTAAATGCACCCATTTAGGTGTAAGGGGTAAACATACCTATAAATTATTTTAAATGTATACGGATTAAGTTTTGGTATGTTTACAAGATAAGTATCCTATTTTTTATTGTTCTTTTTGTAAGTACGAGGCCTCTTGGGTTATAATATGAAACGCCTACCGCATTTCGGTAGATACCACGAACAATTGAAGTTTTATTTCTTTACTGGTCAAATTGATAAATATTAAATAAATAAATAATTATTCTAAGTTTAAATATTTAGTAAATCTAAATTAATAAGTCAATTTATTACACTGGCGCAGTCGGTAATCAAATATAAGTAAAATGTCGATCGGCAAATTAGAACCTTTCAAAATTAATAAAGGAAATTGGACGTCTTACATAACAAGAATAGGCCAATATTTTAAAGTGAACGCGATAAAAGATGAAATGAAGACGGCCATTTTGATCACAGCTGTGGGGGACGAAACCTTCGAATTAATGGTAGATTTATGTAGCCCTGAGAAACCCGAAGATATCACTTATAGTGACTTAGTGGAGCTGGTAAAACAGCATCTGCAACCGACACCCTCAGAAATTGCAGAAAGATACAAATTTCGCCAGAGAAAACAAGAAAATTGTGAGTCCATTGTAACTTATATGGCCTCATTAAAAAAATTGTCAAAAAATGCAATTTTGGCACCAATTTGGAAACACAACTGCGTGATCACCTATTATTTGGCCTTCGGAATGATAATATGAGGCAAAATTCCAAGAAAAAAATTGACTTACAAATTAGCGTACAGCATCGCTGTTAATATGGAAGCCGCAGAAATTAACTCTGGTCTTATTACTTGTACGGGAACTCTTCAGCAAGTAACGGCAACAAGACAGAAACAAGCAGTCAAATCAGCAGGACAGTTTGGAGGCAATTCCTTTAAGAAAAACAGTGGAAAAGCCATTCGTCGTGCGGACAATGGACAAGCTGGGGGAAGTAAATGCAGCCATTGTGGAAAGAATAACCATCCAAGTGATACCTGTTTCTTCCAAGATGCCACCTGTCACAAGTGCAACAAAAGAGGCCACATCTCCACAGTATGCAACCAGGATAGGGGTAAAAATTTTAAATTTAATAAATTTTTGAATACAGAGCAAAATTCCGTAAATTCTGAATCAGAGTTAGACTCTGACTCAGAAAATCAAATAATTTTTTTAACATAACTCATAAATTAGAAAAACCTCTTAAATTAAATTAAATGTTAAAAATAAAAACTTTTTGATGGAGGTAGATACAGGTTCACCTATTTCCGCAATATCTGAAGAATTTTATTTAAAAATTTTTAGACATCTTTTAATAAAAAGGTCAAATATAAATTTGAAATCGTATGCCGGAGATATAATAAATAATTTAGGTTTGATTTCCGTAACTGTAGCTTACGAGGGCGTGGTGTTAAATTTAAAATTATTTGTGGTATAAAATGGGGTCCTCCAATTATTGGTAGGGACTGGATTACTAGCCTAAAAATTTCAATAGATAATTTTGTTTTTTTTCCGATGTTTCTGAAATTTTAAAATCTAAATTTTTTAATGTTTTTAAAGACGGGCTAGGTAAATTTAATAAGGGTAAGGCAACACTGTACCTTAAAGATGATGCTACTCCAGTTTTTTGCAAGGCTAGGAATTTAGCTTTATCTCTTAAAGATAAGGTCGAAAAAGAATTAGAAAATTTAGTACATGTCGGTATTTTAACACCTGTTGAATTTAGTGATTGAGCTACACCTATTGTTCCGGTTTTAAAAAATCAGGGGATGTGCGAATTTGTGGGGATTATAAAATTACTTTAAATCCAAATTTAAAAATAGATAGGTACCCTATTCCTAAAATTGATCACCTTTTTCTAAATTAAGTAACGGAGAACATTTTAGTAAAATAGATTTATCGCAAGCATATGCGCAAATAGAACTTACTGAAGAAAGTAAATCCTTGACAGTATTAAATACCCACAAAGGATTATTCCAAATGAATAGGTTGCCATATGGGGTAGCTTCAAGCCCTGAAATTTTTCAGAGAATCATTGAAAGCATTTTTGCTGGTATCGACGGTGTCGCCATTTTTTTAGACGACATTTTAATTACAGGGAAAAATCCTAAACATCATTTGGAAAATCTTTTTATTGTTTTTCAAAAATTACAAGATTGTGGTTTACGAGTGAAAATTTCTAAATGTTCTTTTTTTCAAAAACAAATTAATTTTTTAGGCTATATCTACTATAAACAAATCTGGTTTAACTACATCACCTGACAAGGTCACGGCAATAATAAATGCTCCCAAACCTACAAATATTACTATATTAAAATCATTTTTAGGTTTAGTAAATTTTTATGGAAAATTTATACCTATCTTAAGCACTAAATTACATCATTTATATAATCTTCTAAAAAAATAAGCCCTGGCAGTGGGGTAAATTACAGGATCAAAGCTTTCACGACATAAAACAAGAATTAGACTCTCCCACATTACTAGCACATTACCATCCAACTTTACCGGTTTCTTTGGTGTGTGATGCGAGCCCCTAAGCTGTAGGGGTTTCACATCTTTACCCAAATGGGGACATCTGCCCCATAGCGTATGCATCGCGTACCGTTTCACAGGCAGAAAAATCGTACAGTCAGTTGGATCGAGAGGGAGCCGCGATTATTTTTTGTTTAAAAAATTTCATGATTATCTTTGTGGAGATTTTTTACTCTCTACTGTGATAATAGAGCCTTAGTGAATATTTTTGGTCCAAAAAAGGTATTCCTTTGTATGCTGCTAGCAGACTGCAAAGATGGAGCATTATTTTAAGTACTTATAACTACGATATAAAATAGTGTCAAAACATTTAAAATCGCTCTAAAAAAGCTATAATTGATAACAAAGAGTCATACAATTTTTTGACACAATTTTTGTTTGATTATAGAAACACGCCTTATTGCGTAACCGGGGTTAGTCCAGCTCAGCGCATGTTTAAAAGGCAGTTACGTAGTAGACTAGATTTATTAAGACCGGATTCGCAAAAAATTGTCGAGGATAAAATTGACAATTAAAAACAAAAATTTGGGGAGTGCCTAGGTATTTTAATTTGGGGGAAAAAGATTTTTAAAGGAATTTCTCAGATAATCCCAGCTGGGTAGAGGGTGAAATAACAAGAAGGTTCAGTAATATTTAATGTTAAAACTGGAGAGGGGAGAGAATTTAGAAGGCACTCTAATCAATTAAGACATTCAATAAAAAAACTGATCAAAATAATATTAAGTTTAACACGCAAAATAACACACACGCCAACGTAGTCAGCGATACCGAAATAAATAGTGGCACGGAAAATGTGGAACTTGTATCGGAGTCTTGCGAACAATCTAACGCGAATATTCCGAGGTATAACTTAAGACAAACCCTAATGTGCGGACTCGTCAAGAGAACATTATAATCCATTTACCAGGCCCAAAAGGTGCTGCCAATTTTTTAAAAAGTCCACAAGAGTGCTGGGAATTGTTCTTCGACGATGATATTATCCACTGTATAGTTACGTGGACTAATCAACTAATAGAGGTAAAATCTGCAAATTATACCAACAAATCGCAATCCACAAGAGTGCTGGGAATTGTTCTTCGACGATGATATTATCCACTGTATAGTTACGTGGACTAATCAACTAATAGAGGTAAAATCTGCAAATTATACCAACAAATCGCAAGTCGGCTCAACGACACCATCTGAAATTAAAGCTTTAATTGGTCTTCTATATATGGCAGGTAGACTAAGAGGCGGCAGGTTAAATCTCGAAGATCTATGGGCTGACGACGGCACAGGTGTAGACATTTTTAGGGCGACAATGCCTCTTAGACGTTTTTATTTTCTACTATGCTGTTTGAGGTTTGATAACAGACAAAACCGAAACGAAAGGTCTTTACTTGATAAGTTGGCGCCAGTCAGGTCTTTATTTGATAAATTTGTTGAAAACTGTCAGCAGTATTACAGTCCATCTGAATATTTAACTATAGACGAAAAATTGGAACGGTTTAGGGGAAAATGTGGATTTAGACAATTTATTCCAAATAAACCAGCCAAATATGACTTAAAAGTTTTTGCTTTAGTAGACAGCAAAACATTCTATGTACAAAATCTAGAAGTTTACGTTGGGGTGCAACCGGAAGGACCCTATAGGGTCAGCAATAAACAAATAGATGTCGTAAGCCGTCTCGTTGTGCCGATTGCAGGCTCCAGACGAAACATCACATTTGACAATTGGTTTACCAGCTACGACTTGCTCATAAAGCTACTGAAAGATTACAAATTGACGTCTGTGGGTACAGTAAGAAAAAACAAAAAGCAAATTCCTAATGAACTTTTGAGTGTTAAAACTAGGCCCGAGAAAACTTCCAAATTGGTATTTCAAAAAGATGTAACACTGGTCTCTTATGTACCTAAAAAAAACAAAAATGTATTTATGTCAACCTTACATCACGATAACAATATTGACTCTTCTACAGGTAAGCTAAACAAACCAGAGCTTATATCATTTTACAATATGACTAAAGGAGGCGTAGATACGGTAGATCAATTATCAACTATATATGATGTTTCAAGAAATAGCTGTCGTTGGCCTCTTACGCTATTTTTCTCTTTCCTAAATACTGCTGGAATTAACGCTTTTGTTTTGTATCTAAGCAATGATGAGATTAAAATTAAAAGGCGGTATTTCATCAAGAATTATCGTTAGCTCTTGTCAAAGAACACCAAATGAACCGCCTTCCGAATCCCAAAGTTCGTCTTAGTGTACGAAGAAAAATTTCCGATATTACAAATGAACCATTACCATGTCAATCTGGTATTGATCAAAAACGCCAGAAAAAATCAAGTAGATGTCATATTTGCCCAAGGAAAAGAGATCGCAAGACACATTATGTTTGTATAATGTGCAAAGCTTATACATGCTTAGAGCACGCTGCTCAAATATATGTACAATGTAAAGCTCTGGATAACCAAGAATCTGACTGTGGCTGATCGTCTAGCAACGGGGCCAAGAACCAAGAAAGCAAAAGAATCTGACTGAATATTATCATATCATCATAGCTATTTTTTCTGTTCATTTTCTATTTAATCAAAATGTTGTTTTTCTGGAAAACGCTCCACCTTATCGATATCGGACAGGAGTACCTTTTTTTAAGCTAAAAGTTTAAGCTTTTTAAATTTTTTTTTTACTTTATTTAGTATACTGGGTGTAAAAATAGTAAGCACTATTGTGTAAGGTTTAGTCCACCCCTGGCGAACTAAGGAACGCCAATATTTTACAAGTATACCATTTTAAGGGGTCCTAACTGCTATTAATCATATTAAAAAATAATTTTATTATATTAGGCGATACAAAAGTTATTTAAGAAAAACCAATTTTTAGTAGCGTCTTTTAATGGCACATATCTCTGTAATGAGGAACTTTAGGAAAATATTTTGACTTGTCACATTATTTTTATGAACGTTTTTGCACTTATAGTTTATATAGCGTGTCCAAATCAAAAATCCGATTGATGCCACCTTGGCCCCCTCTGGGCAATTTAAAATATTTCAGATGACGTCTGGGGAGCACATTCAGTACGGCAGATGCGCTAGACTTCCAGCGGCTCTTCGGCTCTTTCTGGATTTTCGCCGCGGTGGTTTAAAGCACTACAGACGCACTACATTTATATTAAATAGTTGAAGCTAGATTGAGTTAAACCGGCTTAAAAAAGCGATATAGTTTGTCCAATGTACCATTTTTTGGGTGGCTAACCTGAAATTACTAGGAAATTGACACAAATGACTGTTCTTGACAAAACGAAAGTCCCCAGAGTCATCTGATTGATATTTGTCATCCAGTAATGGACTTTGCATTTTCTCTTGTGTTTTGTGAGTTTTAAGAGGTGCTAAAAGGTGTTTTATTAAAGTTTTTTAAAGTGTTTAGTGGGTTTGAGGACTATAACATTTTGTGTTGTTTATATACTTTTTTGGTTTGGACTTCTTATTGACATTTTTTATAGTTCATAATTTGTTTTATTTCGGGTAAGTATTGGGACTGGTTTTTGTTAATAATATCCAGAATATACATATAGAACTGCCATCCTGTACTATGGAATTTTCACGATATTTCTCGAATATTCTAGATCATTCTTACTTCTTCCACCATACTATAAAAGGGCGACGGGAAACCTCGGGTCAGTCAGTATAAATCCGACTTTTTGTGTTGTAAACTTCGAGACATTGACAAGAGTAGATTTTGTCGTTGTTGTAACCATAGTTACGTTCCATTGTTAATAAAGGTATAAAACGAAGACACGTGTTTTTATACGAGGTGTTTTGGAACACGGTGTCAGCGGAACGAAGTCAGCCGAAGAAAGTAAAGCGGAACGAGATTACCCGAGGAAGCCGAAGTGGTTTACGAAGATTGAATGCTAGTAGAGACCAGAAAGCAAACTACGATGGAGGAAATATGTGCACTAATTAAGATAATGATAAAAACAAGAAGACCTTAAAAACGAAATGAAGACCAGTTTAGAAGAAATGAGATTCAGTTTAGAAGAAATAAAGCTTGAAATTCCATCTGTTTTTTAGAGTATAGATTCCAGTGATTACTGTACCTCCAGTTTGGGAATTCAAATCCCATTTCCAAACAGTGATGTCTCGAAGGTATAAATAAACATAACCTAGTATAGAATAGAATAGAATAGAATAGAAAAACTCTTTATTTCTGATCATATTCAGGTATACAAATACATAAACATAAAAAGAAATCACGTCAACAAAAAAGAGACTTTACAATTGTCTCTCTGTAAAGTCTTTCACACTGTAGGGTTCTATTTGTATTAAAAATTGTTTTACTTTTCTTTTAAACACTTTTAAAGTCGGTGCACTTTTAATATCATTTGGTAACTTATTGTAGAAACGAATGCCTCTATAGTATGGTCCTCTTTCAAACAATGATAGGTGATGAATTGGGTAATTTACCTCTGTTGTACGTGTGTTGTAATTATGATTACTTTCTACCCTAAAACTATTTCTATTTTTATAAAAAAACATTATTGTATCAAATATGTACAAATTATAAATTGTAAGAATAGCCTTTTCTCTAAACACATTTCTACAACTCTCTCTATATAACATTTTAAAAATTGTTCGCAATAAACGTTTTTGTATGACAAAGATATTTTGTATCTTGGAATTACAACCCCAAAAAATAATTCCATATCTTGCTGTGGCCTCGAAGTTTGCAAAATACAATGTCCTCAACGCAGTCTCTGAAATATATTTTGTTGTCAGTCTGATACCGTAACTTATACTATTTAGCTTGCTACTAATTAAATCTATTTGATCTGACCAGTTTAGAAATTCATCAATTTGGATTCCTAAAAATTTCGTGTTACTTTGAACTGTGATGTTATTGTTGTCTATTTCAATATATTCTGGTTTATCGATATTATTTAATTTTGTTCTAAACAGGACTAAGTTAGTTTTTTCCTTGTTTAGTATAAGTCTGTCTTTCTCGAACCAGGTCTTTGTTTGTGAAAAAATATTTTTAGTTTGTTCAATAATTTCAGGTATTTCTTTACCAGATATTAAGAGATTAGTATCATCTGCATAAGCCGTTAGAGCAATATTTTGTTTAGGAATTTCAAAGTTAATGTCATTGGTAAAGATTATAAACAAAATTGGTCCCAGGATGCTACCCTGCGGGATTCCAATGTCATTTTGCAAACTTCCAGACTTTGCCCCAATATTGTCTTTTGTTACTACTACTTTTTGGGTTCTACCTGTTAAGTATGATTCAAACCATTTTAATGCATTGCCTCTAATTCCGTACAACTCAAGTTTTGTCAAAAGTAGGTCTCTATCAAGGCAATCATATGCCTTGGAAAGACTCCCATGGCTGCTTTTCCGTCCTCCAACTGCTCAAGAATCCCGTGAGTGAACTGAAACGTAGCTGTTTGTGTTGATTTTCCATCTGTATAACCATGTTGGTTATCAGAAAGCAAATTACTTTGCTTCATGAAAGGTATCAGTCTGCTGCATGCTGCCAGTTCAAAAAGTTTGGAAAAGCCAGGAGGGACGCTAATCGGCCTATAGTTGTCAAACACTTCCGGATCACCCTTTTTAGCAGGGGTTTTATGACAACCGTTTTGAGTTGGTCTGGGAACACACCCTCTCTTAAAGAATTATTTAAGATATATACAATAACATTAGTGATCTCTGGTATACTCATTTTTATTATGTTTGTGGGTAGGTCATCGTCACCACTAGTACATTTATTTTTAATTTTTTGAGTTAGCTCCAGTACCTCTGTTACAATGAGAGGTCTAAAATAAAGTGATTTATTATTTGGATTGATATTGGTACTAAAAGGAGGTATTATTTGGTTTTTCAACAGATTTGGTATTTTTTCATAAAAATAAGTATTAAAATCATTAGCTATATCCTGAGGATTACCAGATATCGCTAAGTTACTTGAGATATTTTTCCCCACTATTTCATTACAGATAGTCCACATACATTTGATCTTGTTGTCTGATCTATTTATTCTGTTTTCATATTGTTCAGATCTTAGCTTTACCAGAAAATCATCATATTGTTTTTACATTTTTATACATTTGTGAATACCTGTCATCTTGATTTCTTAACACTAGCAACAAATCTAGCCTATTCTTAATTTCGGTTAACTCTAAATTATTTTTGTACAGACATTCTTTGTTTTATAGTATATAATTTTTCTCTTTAATTCCAACCTACTATACAACTTAGTCCCTTTTTACTGATATTGCCACTGCAATAGGGTAGATAAAAAAAGGTCAAGTTGTGCTTTACCTATATTAGAAAATTTCCCAGAGGAAAATTTTGTATTTTTACTGAGATGTTTACAGTAGCTTTGGTATTTTTCCGATAATTTATCGGTGCTTCTATAGCCACACTCCACGAATATCCGTATCTGTAATTCTT